>LUCH01000351.1:0-70319 GCA_013368495.1 Paragonimus heterotremus | reverse complement strand
AAGAACGGCAAACAATTTTTTGTGCACAGAAGGCGTTGACGCAATCAATCTCCTTGCCGTGGAATTGATTGGACTATTAGCGTGTGAAAGGTCAGAACTGTGTGGTTGGTTCATTCAATTGTTGTCGCTATACGCAGTTTGTATAAAATTTGCTAGTTTTACGTTGGCGACTGATGAGAGTAAATCGAAATGTTAACATCTCGCGATATGTCTTCTCTCTGTTTTCACTAAATGGATTAAGGGAACACAATGTTTTAAATTTCTCTGTTTGCCTTTTTATCTGCAAATACTCCCTGGATATAGTGTAACACACTAACTGAATCCTCATGATTTGAGCCTTCATCCCTGAACTAGGACATTGATCGCCGAAACTCTTTTTCAACGCTCGCATATAAAAAAGAGCTTACTGAAATGGGCGTAAGGAAAATCCGTTTTAATACATACTTCCAAAGCAGTAAACAAACAAACCAGCGACTAAGATTGGAAAGTCCCATCTGGCTTGATTCTCAAGCACGCCTAGTTACTGTGTTTGAATTTCAGTGCATGAATCTGTGAGGAAACTCTTGTGTCCTCAAGTCTGATTTAGTACAAAAGTATACATATTTTGTACACCCATGTGTTTTTATAAAAGCGAATAGATACCTGCATGTATTTACATTTATAATGAGTTACTTATCAGAAGAACGTAATACAAAATGGGTTTATTTAAATTATGCAATCTCCTGTCAGCAGATAGCTCATCCATAGCTGCAGCGGAGTTTTCAATGCAATTCGGAGTGAGTCCAAAGTTTCCCCAACACACTCGACATACTCTGCATAGACTTCCTTCTTGTTACTGAAAAAACCGTAAAGGTTACGTATATTTTCGCTTGTTTTTGCACTGTTCGGACATCTATACATGTGGTCATCTGTATTTATTTCTGATGTAAAAGACCCCTATAAACAAGATAGCATGTTGCTAAGTGTCCACTCGTCCTGGATACGGAAACGGTTAAGAAGCACGCAAGTCCAGTAGTGACTCTGACTATACCATAGTGAATATTCATGGAAACCGCGGATAATTACTAAGAATTTGCTGTTATGTGTGGAGGCCTGGCTGTTAGGTTTTATTTAGATCACGGCTGTCTATCCGTAGAGAGTTGGCCAATGCAGTTGTTCTACTGCTTGGGTCTTCATATGCAACCACTATGAGCTCATTATCATGCTGCGAGTAATTAGTGGGATTTACACACTACTTTAATGCATATGAACGCTCTCGGATACACTACAGCTAACGACCGAAGAAGTAATATCGGAGTTGGTACTGAAATGCGTGTCAAGTAGAGCAGGACGGTGTCAAGCTGTAGACATCATTAGTAATATATATATATATATTCGCGAAACTCAGCGATACATATGTTATAATATTCCCTCGCAGATGTTTACATTTTTTGTTTGGATATACTGTACTTCTTGAAATACTTCGTATCGCAGGCGCTTCGTCTATGACCCAATAACAAACGGGTTAATTGTTTATGAAATGGAAGCAGTTGAGACCAGTGGCCAGCTGGACAAAAGTACAGTGGAGTTGGCAAATTGGAGCCAGTGCGCTGAATCATCTTGTCGTGTCGGCCTGACTAAGCAGTTGGACTGGACTCACTTAGAATGCTTTCGCGATCCGTTAATGTAACCGATTGATCAGGCTGGCTAAATGAGGTTGGATTCAGTGATCAGTGTCACTGTTTGTGATTTCTTGATGATTGTCTTTGTCGCTGATGCCGAATATGATGGTAGTTTTTAGTATTCGATAAATCCCACTCATCGACCAAATCGAACCAACTTTTCCCATTTTAGAATACAATCGAAACAAGTAAAAGTTGCTAATTATCTCAAATTCAGAAGTATGCCCAACTGTGTCCGAATGAAGTAAAACTGTTTGACCAACAACAGATTTAATTGGGCAATTCGCATTTACTATGAAAACAGTAACAAACGGAACACCACCGTAAAAAGATAGTAATTTTTAGCAATGTATCAATTATTTTGTCAGTCCTACTAACCTTTAGAGACAATTCACAGCTAAGAGAAATATCAGCATGGTCATGTATGGTGGTTTCCTCTCCACATAAATGTGTTGTATTTAGGCTGATGATGATTCACCGAAAACAAGCTTGTTCGCTACACGTTTTTCTATAAAGGAGATAATTTGAAAACTCACCTCACATTGTGTTGAGCATGATGTTGTGGTCATCCATGGTTTGTGTTTCTCCTAATAAAGAGATGCGATGTAAATATGGTAGCACTTATCTCAGTAAGTTATCGAATGCAAATATCGTTTGAAAAATGACTGGAGAACGTCGCTCATAGGCTGGGGCCCAATTTAATCGACATATGAAAGTCAGCTGCTCGTCCCGCGTATGACCCTAGTTACCAAGTTACTTAATTACCTAGATACCAACAGTTATTCAGTATGTTCGCTAAGCAGTGTGTGCTTTTATAAAATTGAGGAGAGAAAATGAGGTTCAGTAGTGAGTACTAGTCAGAATAAATTTACCCCTGGCTTACTGTGTAACACCATGCTCCAATGGGTATTCCAACACTAGTCCTGAACAGCTGTATGGGCGTGTTGGTTCGAACTATGCACACAGGTGTTTTTGGAGATGTTAGTCGTAATGAGTGCTATAGAAGAGGGCCGATTATGAATAGCCTGGACTTTTGCAGGGTTTGAAAAAGCAACAGTGTACTTTTTCGCAACTGGATCTCTTCAGAATAGTCTGCAACAAAACTTATCAATCGAGTCGACATGTTATTCCTGTTTGATCATCACCCCCAAATTCAAGTAAACCTTCCGGACAGCCTCGTTCGAAAGGAAGCATTATATCCGAATTTCGCTGTTGTTAAACTTTGTCAGCAGTTTAGATGAGACCCAACTGTGAAAAGTCAGGGCTTCGGCTGGATTCGAACCAGCGACAGAAACACCATGCCACGACGCGACAAGCGCTCTACCAGCTGAGCTACGAAGCCACGCCAGGAGCTCGGAAATTTCACATTTGGACCCGATCACCCACCCGTCCCACTGTCTCATACGGAATCCGCCAAATGATCCAGGGGATCGACTGCCCCGGCAGGATTTCTCGAACACGCCACGCCGGAATCCACCAACGCGACTGTTGAGCATAGAAGTGCATTTTCTTGAAACGGTTGAAATTAAAACCCCGGTTACATTTTTGTGAAGTGACCGTAATGGTCACTGCGACGTTGACCTAACATTAGGCGTAGCCGAAGTGTTACGTTCGAAAACCTAACCACTTTCGCTTGCGAGTAATGATCATGATCAAACGTGGGGGATGATCAACCTGAAATAAGTTCAGTTCCCGACTGCTCATCGGCAGTATTCGTGGTAAGTTTACTCTTGAACACCATTGGCTCGGTGATTATTTACGATCAGAAAGTTGTTAGCGTATGATAGTCTTACCAAAGTTGTAACCAATGACCATTAAACGCACAGGATCAATTTGCCGAGGTTCGAATGTATGTACAACCATCACATGTTGGACTCACTGGTGTTTGTTAGTGTGCGAAGATTTCATAGCCGACTGATGAATTTCGCTCAGATTGCTGGGGTGTGCACCACTCTTGTTAACTCCCCTAACTGTTTAACCGAAAATGTTCCACAGCAGTGCCTCAGAATTTATGAACTCAACTCATATATATATATATATATACCATTCAGGTTGAATTATAGGTAACTAACAGAACCTATGTGCAGTCGTAACGGAGTCTCATTGTCAAACATGAAGAACAGAGTAAATAGGAACTCGTACAGAACACAAACCGTATTTGTTGACCCTACAATGCTGACAAAGAAGTTCCGTTCAGTCGATTTTTTTTATGTGTAAGCCTTTAAAAACTAATCAGTCAACCGCTCATCAATTATTTTGTATCATTCTTACAAGTTTGGCGTTTTTGATGAGTTACATTTTATTCTGAGTGACCTCTTCAAGTGACAGTTTTGAGTATACATTGTAAGAGTCACCATAAGATCGTAATTATTGTTGATAACGCACTTTCAATTACGACACATTTTAGGGTCCTGAACGCTAGGACGTGGGTAACGAGAATCCATGGTGGATGCCAACAATCAGCGTTTTAATTTTCATGGCGAACTTTTACACCATTCTGAGTAAAACTGTACAAACGCGAACACGGATTTTTAGGTTATACATTCACGTATTTCGTCTGTTTGTGTACGGCCCCAGTATGATGCATTCATCCAGACTAAGTTGTGCGATGCTGTTGCCTAGCGAACTGAACTCAAAACACTGTGATCCAACATAACTCAAAATGTAAAAAATCAAGCAGACTGGCAGGCAGACATACAAATCGAATTAGTCAGTCTACTGCCCACGAGTCCAATTTGCCCTCGGTGAAATCGGAGTGTCAGTGTACACTGTTATCAGAAACATCTAAACTTAGTCAGTAGAGTCCTAGGGACTTCAGTTTGCGAACACTCACAGTAATTGCAAAGGGTATGTTACGCCCCTCAACCCCTCTCCCTAAGCTCGACCAGTATCCTATTCTCTCCAAAACCCGTATGATGCGAGTGTTTTATGCGAACCCAAGCTGAACGGATATATCGTTTTTCATGACCAAACAGGTTTCAAGAGTACAAAGCACCTCAACATGAATAACCTTTTCGATAACCCTGGTCACGAAGTTTTCGATTAGACAAACAGTGTTTCTGTTCATTCTACTTCGAAATGATCAAGCATGGTGAACATTGTTCCTACACGGTTGTGGCTGAGCGTTTGGATTTGGTTGATCGGTCATACCTATTGTGAGGTTGCTGGCGTTGTGGTTAACTCGCTAGTCTGACAAGCACGAAGGTCAAAGTACATACTCTGACCCGGACAAGGATATACACTACTGCTGAGCTCTAAAAAGAGCGAAACTCAAGCTGAGTGCTTCATTTCCAAGTGGGTTAACCTACAGACTTTTCTGGATGCGAAGACTACGATCAACTGTGAGTGATGTTCAAAGTTGAAACGACCTAAATCCCCGAACACACACTACTGACGTATTTTTGTCAATTCTCACTCACTGGCGCGTGCTGGTTCCCACTCAATCAATGCTTTTCAAGCGCTGAAACGATTACACATACGTATGTGACCAGCCAGATGTTATGGATTGTGGACGGTGGTGGCCAAAACACTGGGAGGATGGTGCCGAGCGATTGAACTGGAGATGTGCCTACACACAGCACACCCAGATCTTGGCTGTGATTTCAGCGGTGTGATGTTCCCGTTCGTTGACCCGACTCGGTTAGGGGGCGGGGCCGTTCGGTAAGCCCTTTCGTTTGGACTCCGGATTTTGCTGCCGCGTTCAGACCACGAAGACTTCCCATAACTTCCATCACACTGTTCGTTAGCGGATGGCGGTATCATCGTTTACTGGACGACATGACGAGTACAATAAAATGAGGTCGAATGATCTACACCGTATATGGTAGATCGTACATAGGTGCGGCTGGAGTTACAGACTTCTGAATCCGATCTCATCATACACGAGGCTCAGAAAGAAGTGTAGGAATGTTGTTAGAGTACTATTGCCTTTCAGACTCTTCAAAGATTGAAAGCTTTAAGAAACACACGTTCTAAACACTTCAGTCATTTGTTTGATACGATCAGCGTCGTTCATTAGACATACTTTTTATTGCTGATAGATATACTATTCAATTATTCAGAAAAATTAGTTGTTTTATTCAACTTAATGTGTTTCAAAAGACTTATATTGGGGCAGAAAAAGGAGGAACTGAGCTCTCTGTTGAACTGAACACAATACTGAGAAACAATGTGTGAAAGCAAGGAGAAAGGGAGCGCAAAAGAACTATTCAAGGTCAGTCTGAAAATATTGCTGCACAAGCTCGAGTACTTGAAGATACTTGGGACTCCTTATCTTTCACAGGTCTTCAGATGATTCGTACCATCAGCTATAAAATTATCGATATATCTAAGTTAGATATAGCTGAGCTATCAATCCACCTCCCCCCTGTTATAAGATTAATCCATTATACCGTGAGTCAGCTAAGCAAATTCAGATAGTTCTAGAATCTGTGACGAAACTGTTGTCATCTAGATGTGTATGAAATATTCGGAATTCAAACGTGAGCACTATTACTATCTCACAAGTTAGGGTTACTCATATGTGCGATTATTCGACGTTCACAAGGTCACATTCATTTAGAATATTACTGTTTCACGGAAAATTCCATACATACAACCGTTAACAGTTGACAGTGATCTCATATGCAAGCAATCGCAGTTTCTTCAATCTTGTGGAGCCGTCTATCTTAAAAGGTTTATCTGCCAAATTTTTGAGATGCAATAGTGATTTCGATAACAATCTGAAGCCCTCTTCTGGAAGTTGTGTTATAGTGTTCCCAAATCTAAGAGCTATGAGACAGTTTGTATCTATCCACACTTTGCTGTTTACTTTCCAGTCATCTAGTGAACTGACGTCGTTAAATCTACCAATTAACTCCACAAACCCCGATGTCATCGTGGGTTCAAGGTTGGTGTTTGCATTATGTGGATTTTCTATAGGCATATAATCTAACCGTACTCGTTTTTTCTGTAGTTTAGTATAAATGTACCAACACTGACATTCATATGCATCTGCTCACATTACTGGGCAGCTCAAAACAGTTGCCACACAAGTTGTTTGAATCGCCAATCACGGGTATGGCAACCAATTACACTGTTTTTCCATGATCAAACGGTCAAAATACTTGTCGCCGTAATTTTCAACCAAGGGTTCTGGCAGCTTGTTCGTGTCTCATTCATGCCATGGGTGTAGGCTGTCGTGTGCTCGCAATCAGTCGTCCGTGTGAAGTGTTCCAGGCACGCGCATGTTGTGTGTGTGCATCTTTTGGTCATGGTTTCTTGCAGGTACCGCTAAACGATGAATGTGGCTGAGCATTCACGTATGATAACTCGGTCGTTTCTAGTATGCAGTTATTGGTAAACACGGTTGCCTAATGAAGTGCGGGCGGAATTCCAGTTCTGGTCACTGCGAGAATATGTACTATTGACGAGCTGCGGCAATAGCGAAACACTAGTCTAGGGTTCTGTTTCGAAACAGACAATGAAAATTCTATGAGAATGTGACAGCTGCTATCAATTGTGGTGATGTTTTATTTGGACGACGTGCCATACGTCACATTCTCAACTCTTCAGTAAAATACGATCAAACTCTTAATCTGCTATCCGAATCGTTCGCCAGTAGTTCTTGAAGTCTTTGTTCCATAGACAAACAAACACCCTGCTACCCTTAAGGTCGTATGTGTAAATTGATACAGAGTTAAATTTGTGTTCTGGACTCCGATCGAAAAGTTAACGACATTCGTGTACTGTTTTAGTACGTTGGATACACGTCACAGCACATATTAATGTTCTTGGTTTTCTAATACTTATTTTATTAAACACGATTGAGAATAAGGGAAGTTTTTGGCAACAAATCTGCAAGTGTCGGACGTCTTAAAAGAATTTTGTTCTCATTGTCCGTTATTGAACGGTCTGGCAACCTTGACAAGATTCCGATCATTCTCAAAAAACAGCGATATGATCTCAGTTTGCTGTTTTACTGTGGTGTTCATTCGCTGCTGTCTTCACTTCCGTCAAACTTGATTGATTGCAACTTTCAGTCAGTTGTTGTCGAATCCCACTGTGACCATTGCCTGTTCATAGAGACAAACTACGCATAGATCTGTGTGGCAAATACGTGGCTCTGCAACTCACTTCGTTCAAGTCACGGAAATAATGAAAAACCAAGCGCAGAAAAGTTAGTCAATCACTTGACCAGTGAATACAAATTGTTAGCCGACAAGATTCGGCCGAAAAGCTTAGTGACAAAAAACAGCATAATCACTAAACCCTTCTTCAGGGCCAGAACGATTGTGTGTGTGCATGAATGTGCATAAATGTGGGCCTACCAACCGAAGTGGATAGCAAAAAACTTATTGGAAAATACGTGTTCTTACTCGAGAGAAAAATCTCTATAGGGACCAAATCAGTACCACCAGCACGTACATGAAATTTTTCTGTTGAATGATGAAAGGAAAGTGATACAACTGAGTTAACCCGTTGATGATATGCACGAGTGATTACGATGCTAACGCTATAACTGATGCACCGACAGAGTGATCCCCTCTGCCCTAACCTTTTGTCACATTGACATAATCAGCTTTTCCCCATGTTGTTTCAGTGCTGAATTAACGTATTACTCTCTGTATACTCTAAATGTTTAAGCTGTCAGTCCTTTCATAATTTTGTAATCTTGTTCTGTGTGTTTGTAATTTGTGAGCGAATCTTATTGTTTACCGTGGGGTTGAGAAAACGGATAAAGTAGTTTAAAACCACCTCAAGTGCTGTTGGCTGTTAGTTCTCAACTGACACAACTCAAAGGGAGGGTACACCTTTTTGCAGTTAAGTTATAGCTTAGTGTTAAAGAATTCCTATTTCGAATTCTGATCCTTCGGTTTAGTGCAGTTGATTTCAAACTAATCTAGTCACTGACCAACGGAGGCTGTGCACTTGCTTGATAATTTTGCTGAATACAGGACAAGTTTTTCCACAGGCACAAGTTAGCCAGAGATTCTAGTAACTAGTAACCATTTTCGGTAAGAGTTCTCGTGGACAGTGTGACAGAGAGAGTGGAGGTAAGTTAAGACTCTGTGGAGGGCAGATCGATGGTTGTGTGATGAGAGAGACTTCAGCACTTAAACATTAGCTCTTTAATCGTGGGACAACCAGAAGGATGGCCTACCAAGCCAGATCACTAAACAACAATCAGTGGCTGGTGGTTTTAGCAGAGTTTTGTCGCGAAAGAGGCTGGCTGGAGAGTCTACCTGAATGCGAAGACTGTAATTAAAAATAAGACAGGTTCAGCATTAAATTGGTCGTCCCCGACTACTCCTTTGCGAAGTCTTGTTAGTCCTTTCACTGACATCTCAGGGAGTTGGCAGGACGAAAGACAAGAGAAGATACTCTCTTATCGAGTTGGAGTCAACAGCGCGCATCACTCGAACGTTTTCAGATTGTACAGTCTGTCGGACGGTGCGCGATACGAATACCGTGAATTACAAGAAAGTTTGCAATTAGCGTCGTGTTTCTCTAGGTTGTCTGTCACGGAACCTGGTTGTTACTACCTCACTCCTTTGAGTTAAATCCTACTGAAAACTTGTAAAATTTTTGGAGTAGCGACGTCTAGCCCAGTCGACGGGTAGAGCACTTTATCATGGTGAACGACAGTCCCCGAATAGCAAATATGTTTCTTGGACGATACTATCGAGTCCGCGGTTAGCAAAATTACCATTGTTCAGTGTAGCGATTTTGTTCTTCGTTCTCCACATCAACACATGGATTCTTTGGGCGGGAGTGGCATGAATCGTCTTGATCTGTGATGGACATGTTGGCATGTGGAGGAAAACTGACGAGCTTATGGAAGATCTCAAAATGTATCTGTGGTGGTAGCAGCAAATGAACTACAGTTTCGTCCTTTCGTCTACCTTTCCGTCCTCTTGCTAGGCACAAAATGTGCTTGTACAATGCTGTGTTTCTAGTGCATTGACTACCTAGACAACACCTAACACTTCTTTGATTTGAAGCTCTGCTGATCAAATAATCTTGCTCACACGTGCTTCATAAATGTCGTATCCAGAATGATCATTTTAATCCAGTTTAACTGGTCTCAGAAACAACGTTTAGGGTTCTTGTGCGACAATGTTAATGATTCGAGATTGGCAACCGGTAGAGTATTTCAATCGTACGCGCATGTAGAAATCGATCACACATGTTGTGGTAGTATGATAGGTCATTGCCATGGACTCTCAGGCGTGCAAGTCCGGCTTGCTAACCGACCGCATGATATCGTGGGCTGAAGTTGCCAAATTGTTTGAAATTGAGGCAAACTGACTATCAGAGTTATTCCTAACCGGATTCAGATATTCCGTTCTCAATTGGTAGGAAAACGTCTACTCTGGATGTATTAAAATAGATGGTGGTTTAAAACGGAAACAGCAGTCAAAAATTTACTATGATAAAAAGCTTGTGAGCTATTTTTTCATGTCGAGTTTATAAGCGATTAAGTAAAAGCTTCATGGGGTCGCGATGAATGACGGCTTAGTACAGATGAAAGTAGACACTTTTGTTCACTTACTCTATGTTTGTCTGCTTTCTGGCAATCAATATTTTTGTTGAATTCCTTCGGACTGCTAATTGTGAAGTAACCATCTTCAATTATATTGCCAGCTGGAAGAGGCTTTTCTAAGAAAAAACTTTGCCGGGTTAACGACAATTACACTCATCCAAATAGAACAATAATCTTTCTACTCGCTTGAGGTAAGCTGTCAGGTCTACCACGTGAAGTTACGAAAAAATGTATAGTCACAATTTTGCACTGGTAAATGACGAACAGTTGATGCTTTTGTAAAGTCATCGCAATGTCATAAACCATGTACCAAATGAACTTAACACATTTAACGTCAACTTCTAAAAGAAGTCTGCCCACAAACTAACAACAAACCTGCGCGCTTGTGAAACCTTCTAATGTGTGTTGTCTCTGTACTCAATGAGAAGCCTAGATGTCACTTGAACGTCTGTGGCATAATATAAACTATCTAACGAAAAATGATACTGTACAAGCCACTGGTAGGTCACTCTTTTGGAAAAGGAAGAAAATAACCTACCCAGAAAGTTCTGTAAATCTGATGTGCGTTACCACAAGAGAAAAATATCCGCATTAGTTCTCTCTAACGCACACAGAAAACCAGATGTAAGACACTGAAGAAAAGAGACATAATGGTTATCAACATTCATTAGATAATCAAATGCGAAGGTCGATGGCGTGGAGAGTAAAGTAGGATTGCATAAATGTCAATACTAATGTAGTGAGAACGAGTGATCGTACTGTGCTACTTGCACTACAACCCAATAGTGGGGCATGAACATATATTTAGATAGTGAAGTAACCAGGGTAAAATTCCTAGAAGACGCACTGGAATGCATGCTGGCATGAAACGGTGTTCTCCATATATAAACTGGGTATGGATAACTGTTAAGTCCTTGGGTAAATATGATGGTCGGTAATGAAGTTCTCCCAGCAACTGTTCAACAGGCCATCGGCGTTGTTGGTTGCACTTTTGTTCAGAGATTGTGCTATATGACTTGATGTCGTCTTTTCGACCCCGGAGATTCAAGTCCCACTTGAGTTTCAGCTCTTGAAACGTCACCAGACACCCAGCAAGGAGGAACTCCCTCTTTCCATTAGTCAGTGGGCTGACGGCGGTGTCCCTGGAACTCTCGATCGGTGAAGTCGTTCGAAATATCAAGGATCTGGCTAACATTATTCTTGTTTTTACAATGGACTCATGCACGTTGTTTCCTAGCCCCCGGAGGATTAGCCTGATTCTAGGCGCGTCAAAGCTGCTTTTATTTCGAGGCTTTGGTATTTCGTAGAGTAAGCCTAATGCACAAAGAATATTCCACTGAGATGTAAGGTGGATTTAACGCTGATCTTGGTTACGCTCAACACACCTTCAAAATTCACCAGGTGCTTCAGTTTTGACAATCATGTAGAAGATTGACAGTTGTTGACATTTATATTACTTCGATTGAGTAGGCCATACCCTGGGACTGTCAGTCAATGAAGATTATTCCCGAGAGGATTTTCGACATCGCATGCTGGCCTTACTGTCAGGCTTAGGGTCTTTTAGAACTTATGACAGCGTATTACTGATTTATGGTATCCCAGTTGGAATTTGGCAAGGTTGAGAAACCTCCCCTGTCATACTAACTTTAGTAGTAGGCAAAATGCTGTAGAGCTTCCCGAAAGAGTGCGAACATACTGATGTAGAAAAGCTCCTAGGCATTTGTTTTTGAGACAGAGAGTGAGCAAACGAAATGGCCCCAACCTCTGGGGGTTCACCGGACTTCACGCGTATTTCTCCGTTTGATATGCTGTTTTCACCTTTAAGGGCGGGGTATTGTTGTAAGAATGATACGACCGGACCTGCTTTTATTTTCCTTGGCAGTGCGCCTCTGGAGGTGGTCGGAAAGTTCGTATACCGACGACCAATAAGGGATTATGAGGGACATGAATTGAGCACCACACACAATTGATTGCAGCTGTCTTTTATTCCCGCGAATGTTTGAGCCAGCCTCTTTTGAGCAAAAGCACCGAAATCAAGTCTCGCTCCTTTTAGAGCTTGCTTACTGTGCATATCCTCTCCACGGCCGGAATTTGAGGGCCAGCCACGCTTTCATGAGTGAACCGTACTGGCTACTGCGCCAATGCCCTCGCACTGTGCATGACTGAATAATCCTGTTAAACTTCTCGGGCACATTAGCGTGTAATTAACACTCAGATTGTTCAGGTGCCCCGAGGGGAAATACTAATCGTTTTGTTAACTGAAATATATGACCCCGTAATCATGACTTCTCAAATCGGAATCATAGAGATTTCTAACCAAAGTGATATTCGAATGTAGTACTTCTTCCGAAAGCGACCAACTGCACAGTTCGTGTATCTTGATAGCTACATCAGCGCAGATGGATACTGGTCGGGGTAAGATGGCGTTTGCCAGTGTGTGACAGTGAAGGAGTGATCTTATTTTACTGTAACGAAACATATCTCGTTTGCACGCAGGATGCTGACAGAGCTTCCGTTTTATAAACATTGGCGTTTATGAACCACTAGCAGTATATAATTGGAACACCTTGTTGGCAGCAGTCAAGTGTGCTGACTTGTCATTATCACGGAGAACTATTGTCAGCCATTGAGAATCACACTTTCCTCTCACGGGTTTCATTGGTATGCTTACACTTTTCAAACGACACCTGACCACATCTTACGCTGTACCTCGTTTTACGAACGGTGGGCTCGGCTGAAAGTAGCAATCTGGTCACCAGCGTGTGATTTGTGTTGGAAGTGTGAAGGCATTAACACATGCTTGTTTCACTAGGGTGTTCTCGTTCTCCTGAGTGGTGACAAGAAGAAGATTAACAGGTTTGGCTGAGAACGTTGTCTGACGGGCCGATAAATGGAAGTCAATGACACTGACTTCGTAAATATATGTACCAAGTTTATACCTCTTCTCCAACCTTGTTCTTCTATCCATATACATATACAAAATGTTATATCATATATATATATATATACATATATTACACTGGTGCACACACACATATATATATGTAGCTATATATGACCAATCATATTTTAATCATTGGCAATAAATTGCCTCATAGTAAGTCTATGTAAAAATAAGCAAAACGACCATTATTATCTCTTAGGTGGTGGGTATCGTTGTTGTTTTAGTTTTATTCAGCATGAAAGCCTGTGTGCCTACTTGCATTCCTTGCGGTCAGCAGTCTGGCAGTTTTACTAAACCGTCTCAGTATGACATACGCCATCACGCTCCACAGTCACCAGTCATTTTTTGTAGACTGACTGTTGACGAGGTTAGTGACAATTCACACACTGAGTCAGTCGTATAAATGAATATATTTGCAGTGTGGTTCATAGAACACTACGAAATCGCGTTTGTTTTGAGTAGTTCAGTGTTGATCCCCAGGCATCCATGTAACGACAGGAGACCTGCCTTGGTCTCAGTTAGGATGATAGTGATGACGAAGATGATGAGGAGCAGGAGTTAAAGATGAGTATGATTATCATAACACAAATGGTGATGATGACGGCTACGATTAGGACTGTGCTGTCTGTTCAGACTAGAACTGTTTGAACAAGTGTACCTAGATTTGTTTTGCACATTTTGCGTCAGTGACCTATTAGTGAAAAGCGTCCGATCGGCTTAATTGAACTGCGTCTTTCAACTAGCGCAGCAATTTATTAGTTATTCTCCAAGCCTTGGTATAATTAAGTTGTCTACTGCTTGAGTTTTCATGTCCCAGTGGGACAGGCCTAGACTGACATTGTTCCTTATGAATACTTGCGGTGTTCCACCACAACATTTGTAGAAATTGAGATTAATCTATTCAGTTGAAATATTTTCTGGATTTGCCCACTTAGGTGGTGGCTTTTATAGAGTAACTTGGATATATGCCGCGAAATGTTATAATTTGAAGATGTTGCTCACTGACATCTTTCAAGTATTGGAGCAGTGTCAACAGAACTGTTGGACATCTGGATGTTTAAGTAGAGCGAAGTAGACAGCATACGAATTTTTGATGGCTTGGTGCCTTTCGATCACAATTTAGAACAATACCTTCGGATTTCTCTATGTGTGATGTTCAGGAAGATTCCATGGGCGATTGTTTACCGTCTGCAGACTATCCACTTCTAAAACTGCTAGACGGTTTGTATTTTTGGTTGGTCCATTAAGCCTCATACTCGTTAACCAACCTAATCATTCAGACAAGCAGATTGCTTTGGACTGTAGAGCAACCTGACAGGTAGTTTCAATTATCTTCCGTGGCTAGGGATGTGTATATCCTTTCGGTAAAGTTCACTGTCTGAATTTCCCATGACTTCTTTAAATAGCGTTACCTAGCAAACTCTAAAATTGCATTGGAGTCGATACAACGGTTTCAGCTCAATCACCTTCATGATAAAGCAGCTAATTGTAGTAATTTATTACTTTTTGACTGTAGTTCGTCTACTTTTGACTATAAGGACCATCGCTTGCATCTGAGCTTGAATACTAAACGTGATTTGCCTTTTCAGCAAGTTGTCGTCATGGCTCCCAAGTGACTTTCAGTCAGCGCTACACGACACATCACAAAATGTGCACCTTTTACGTATGAAGCCATTTGAATGGAACTACTATCTGAAAAGAAAGGACAGAACTAAGCCACTAGGAACTGTCGACTCTGCTTGAGTGAACTTTATTGGCGGTATGCTCAACTTGAGGGAGATTTTGTCGAAATAGGCATTTTTACCCATTCCAAAGTGGATAGTTGAACAATATACTCTTACGTGAATGTTGGTCTGAAAGATAAAGTTATCCCACTCCGCATGGTACGCAATACATATTCCACCTTTCTAGCCTCTTACACGACACTCAGGCTGTTGGGGGATGCTTTGTACTTGACAGCAGGTGCGATGGTCATTAACATGTATAGATAACAAAAAGGTTTAGCCAAAAAGGTTGATTTTGCGTTAGACGCATGAGGATTGCCCACTGAATATTGTGATCCTCAAGGTATCTTTTACATTTCATAACGGTGAGTTTGAAGTGATTGAGACAAAATGGTTAGTGGTTTATGAGTTCGCAGTATGTGTGACCGGAAACACCTAGTTAAATTTCTGTAGTACCCCAAGTTTAGCGCATGTATATCCAGCGACATGTCTTGGAAACAAATCGATTTGGTAAAAACGGTAACTGTGACGAGCTAACGACAGTGGACACATCCTCAACAAGAGGAGTGGCTGATACTTAACTCAGCAAAAGCAATCTAATCCTGTGAGTTTGCGATTCAGCTCCATAACAACTAGGAATTTATTCGCTTATGGAATATCCAACAGTTCTCCTTAACTGCCGCATACGGCCATACACAGTTGTTGTTTTTTTACAGTAGAATAAGTTTTGTTGGTATTTTGGTGTGTGAAAACTGTTCACGAGATTGCCGATAAATCAGCCACCCTTTATCTGGCTGTACACAAGGAAGACAATTAATTAACTTGGAATGTACGAAAACTTCAGTGAATATGTGGGTAGTGTGAGCAATGATGTCTTATATTCACAGTTAAATATTGAGACCACATACTGGTCTTTTCAGGTGCTAACAGAAGGCAGAAATGTTTCAGTGGGAAATTCATTACAGTCTATTCTAAGTCGACTGATATGACATAATTATCAATAACTAAAGGTCCGTGTTACGAATCGGCTGTTCTTCCTTCCGAGCCTTTGATGTGTAACAATTTTACACTTTCTGTAAGCTAGAGTACAGGGGACCAATTTTGTAGGCTGTCAGGTGAAACGTTTAATATGTCAGCATTGCCCAAATCCAGTTTTCTTGCGGTTTTCGATTCTGTACAGAACGTTACTTTACACACATATGCAGCATAAAGAAAAGAGTGATTTCATCCAAACTTTCATTTTCCTCCATTAGCCGACTGTTCTTGGTCATTGCGTCCAGTTGATCACGCACTTTTTTCATATGGGCTTCTAAACTGAAGGTGAAGCAAACATAGTCTTAATGTTGTTTATCAAATTAAATTATCAGAGTATTTTTTACTTTGCACCTGGACGAAAGTACAACGCCGTTCGTTACAGAGATTACTAAACCACGTATTCCACCGTGAAAAGACACAAACACCTCGATCGCCTAAACAATCGTAAGTTATGATTAACCTATACTCCTAAGTGCACGTGGGATGGCCGCACACTGAGACAGTTGGGTATCAGGATAATTGGACGTACAGGGAAGTTGCTGTGTACATCTGGAACTGGTATCACTGAGGCAGCAGGGACGAAGCACTTTCAGAAGACGGGTCATAGAGACCATGGTGACAACACCATTCTTATCAGCCGTCACCCAAAACCTAAGCTAGGCCTGAGATTCTGTGAGGCTGTTGTTGTCAGTCAGACGAACCCGGAACATACAGAAGCACATGGTTATCAATTTATCAGTTTATGATGTGTGCCCTACCAACCTTCTCGGTTTATTGTAGAATTCAAAAATGCTTGTTAACATTCTCTGTATCTCATACAAGTCTAATTGCTATCTTAGAATAAACATCCTAATAGCTGTCATCTAGAAGCCTGTTTTTGTGTCTGTCATTCTGATTTCTGTTATCACATCATTCATCGTCTCTGTTATTATGCCTTTTTACTATGTGCTGGTTTTACAAAGTTCGCTATAATACTAAGTGTGATACAAGCGAAGTACCCGTACACAAGGCATACGGAGGATACAGAAGCATCCGGTCACACACAAACACAGAGTTGGGAGTGTGCTGCACCAACTAACTTACATTTCCAAGGAACACTCACCATAGATGGTCGGTCAATCGTTTGCACCAAGAATCACGGCTATTCATTATGAGTGGATTAGGGTGAATGCAGATATGCCACACGCCGCTCAGTTTGTCTAGTGATGGAGCAAATTGAGTTTGAAAGCTTTGTCAGCTTGCAGGTTTACAGCCTTTTTTGAGTATGACTAGCGTAACTCTGAGAAGAAACCCAGTTAATTGGATAAGGTTTGTTGGTGCGTGAAGCAAACAGAACGACTTATCACGTAATGTCATACTTAAAAACACAAAAGTACTTTATATTTCCCAGAGAGGTCCGTTTATCCCATATGTTAGTTAACTGGGAGCAGACGGCACCTTTATCGCTATCCTTTCCCTTAAAATGGTGACTCATAATGGTTGGATTGCAGTTAAGAAAGCTAATTTTGCCGAGGGAAAGAAAGGAATTGTAACATTCGCGTTGAGTTTATGAAGATAGTTTAGGTGTGCTAAAAACTTTCACTGCTCCGGATTATCATTTGTTGTGTACAGGCATCAAAATTTTTGAAGGAGACATTGTCTGCAAAAAAAGTACCTGCACCAACTTTCGCCAACTCCTTTGGCAGTTTGATTACTTTCGTTCCGGGGTAAACGGACTGGGCTACGATTCTTGCTGTAGCCAAACTTTTATGTGGAGAGCAGATCTTCTATGTTCTATCCATAAGCAAAATGACTTTCATTCGTCGTGGTTACTGTATGTAAATGGTATCGCAGTCTGCAATTAGCATTCGGAATTTATGAACGGACACAGGAAAAGTTTGTACTTCTGAATCATAGTTTCTCGGTTGGAACTCGTTTCCGAGTTTTTCTGTCCTGTATTTTTGTAATAATCTGTGTGTAACAACACACGATTAATTTGCTTCGAAAATCCACTTCACTTTACTACTGACGAATTGTTGCGCCTATAACTTGGTAGTGGTTAGATAAAAATGACTTTTGGAATCAACAGCATTTTGGCTTATTATCACATATCCGCAATCAGTTAGTAAGCTCCAGATCAGCACACATGAGTTTCGTAATTATGACCACTACCTTCGATTGATAAACTACTGTCATGCATAATCATCAGTGGACAGAAACAATAACAACAGCCGAGGATCGATGAGAACAAATCAAATATTTTGTCCGTTCCCTTCATAAGAATAGACACAAAATCTTCATTGCCGATCGGCGGGTTTGACTAGGAATGTTTCGGCGGTTAATAGAGTATTTCAATCGAGATGAGGAACGGGAAGTTCATTATTTTAACTGCAATGAATAAGCTTTCCAGTTAGCAAACAGAATTCTTTTCGGTCTTTTCGCGACTACTGTTGCAGCCAGCGCTGAGTATGCAAAGGCAAACTACCCTTATTACAAATGAACGAGAATCGTCGAAATCTTACTCATTTCAAGTGGACATCCCAACAGGAGGATACGGCACTGGAAGATTTATGGTAGGCACCCTTTTGTATACGCATATTTACTATAATCTTATTTGCATCCCGGTGCACCGTCCGTCCGAGTGTTTAATACGTTTACGCAGACGCTATTAGGCAATTCAATTCTTCTGATTATTAATTCGAGAGTGTAGTTATGTTCTGTATTTCGTGGTTTAAATAATATTGCAGTAATGTAGCACTACTATCGTATTTTTTAATTTAATCAATAGTTTGGAATTTTGTATGGTAAGAAGTGGCAGTAAACACTCTTAGCTTTTCTAATCATATCGTGATGAGTGGCTAAGTCGAAGACGAGATTATTCATCAATCATTATAATACATCAACGGGGCATTGGGATCTAGTCAAAGCTCATAGCGGATGGTTTACGGACAACACGCGAGATCGTAATAGTCACCATTCAACTAAATCGGGCAAACCGACGGGAAAAAACAGGTGAAAATTCCCGACAGGTCAGGTCAACCAAACGCACAGAGCCGAGTAGAAGTGCACAACTCATTGCGTTGTAGACTGGAGTTCCTGCTCATAAACTTGAGAGCACCAATGGCGTGGGAACTTGCTAATTCAACAGTAGAGATCTTGTTCTATAAAATTACTTGGTTCACTCTGAGGACTTCGGCAAACTACAGATTATCACTTACAGCTACCGGCTAGTCAAATTAAAGTTCACAATTAAGCTACTAATGTGAATTAATCCGCCAAATCACTTTTCGAACTATTGAGAGAAGCCTGAAGCCGTTTGGAATGCTACTTGTTGATTTGAAGCGAACAATGCAGTCAGCTTTAGTGGTATATAAAATCTGGTCGCTAAAATGATTACATCAAATGTTAGTCATAGTGGTCAACACTCCATAGCAGCGGTGTGAGTCCATGATTACAGTTTAGAAAAAAATAGTAGAAACTGTTTGGGCGCTCACAAAGAGTTAAACAGATGCTTTTTTCTGATGATGCAGTGGCGTCACAACATGTCTCATCAAAAACTGCTCAAGGCTCAATGTAGTTCACTCAGCAGTTCCTGGTGAATTCAGCTTAAGCAGTATAAACAAAGTAAGTGAGGTTAATGAACGCACCTGTAACAACTTCGAGATTTTCAAGTGTAACGACTGTGTACTGTGTCGAATCTTTTTAAAGCTCGCAGGTTTACTACTCACTTATGTTGTGAAGAACTTCTGTTTGATTAGGCTGATCAGTTTTAGTGGAGGATAGCAAATCCTCAAAATGGGTCCATTGCTTCAGAAATTTCCCACAAGTCTTCAGCTTTCCTCACCGTCTATTGCGGAGTGATTTCCCTAGCACGAAAGTGCATATTTCACTACAACGCAGCCGAAATGCGTAACATATTAGCGTCATTTGGTTCTATTCTGTTTTGTCCTGTTGATAGTTCGCACGCAGACAACACGAATGTATCTATATGGGGAGTCCATCTACATTATATACCATTCGTGGCATGTAAGTGGGTCCGTTATTGCTCCTTTGTCTACGTCTGGTTAGATAAAATCACTTGAACGTCTTATTTGAACAACTGACCTTTAGCATGTTTAAGTTTGCATGTTGTCGTTGCGCCTCCTACTGTCTCACTGTAAAGTCCCTCCTGCCCAATATTGTCAATAGTCTGTAACTCACACTTTTCCTCCGTCCTATAGTACACTAATACCGTTCAACTGTGCCTGAGTACTACATCCCCAAACCAACATATGCAAAATACGCATCCGTCATGACTATAAATCCAAGTAGTTTGCTTCCGCGCACCGAGAGACTCGATGTCAAATTGTCCACCACACGACTGTTAACAGGGAACATATGGTTACCGTGAAGCCTGATCTTGACAAACAGGACACAGCAGTTGATCCAAGTTCAACCATTCTTATCGCAAATGTTAGTATACCACTAAGAACTTTTCCGATTTTGCTAATGAATCAAACCATGGTTGGTTTGAAGTAGGATTAGAGTTTTAATCAAACGATTTGCAAGACGCTTCTATAAGGTACACTCTAGGTCTTCTGAGGGTAGTATGACAAGATCCCGGGATGTATTTCACGCCGTAATTAATTTGACCCGTATATGTAAATGTCTTTTTAATCCTATCACATCGTGCTTTCTAACCGTTTAAAAGCATTTTTTGTTGTTATCGTCTGAAAACACTTACTATGTTAGCTGAAGAAACGTCTTCAACTAAGTGAACGCTTGCAATATCACAATAAAGTTGGTAGTGTATACCACAGATTGCTGGATGACAACAGATATATGGCTAGTTCTCATTCATCTAAGTTGCTTACCTTCACCAGGCATACTCTAGTAGCCTAAACATAACCTGATGAAATAAACCAATGGCATGAAACGGTATATTTAAAAAAGCTATCATGAGCACCTTAGATGGTCGTACACTTTGAATAATTTAGTAGAATAAGCCGTAACTTCAATACTCAGTTTAGTTCCTTTTACTCCGCACCACGAGATTGGGACAAAAATATGAGAACGTCATATAATAATGGCGAATTTTAACCGGCTGGAAACGTGGCTTGCAAAACTGAGAAAAAACGAAAAACGAGTCAGGTGGATTTTGATGGTTTGGACCACACTATGCCAGATGTAATTTCGTAGAATTTTTAAGTGTTTTGAAACTCAGCTGAGTGTTGAGGCTTATTGACAGGGAATGTAAATGAAATGAACAGAGAACCGTACGATAAAATAGATAGTATGCTAGCGCTTACAAGTGCAGCTCACTGGTTGCCAGGCAACATGAGACTGTTGGCTGACAGAACAGAGTTTCATCCAGCTCTTACATAAGTGACGACCAACATAGAATTTTTGTGGCTATTGTCATTTCAATACTGAATGATATTCTCCTTCAATGGGATAACAAAAGAATTTCACAGTTCGTTGACGTTTATTTTTTCCATTGAGATTGAAACTTGAATCACGTGTCAGCACAGTCCCTTACATGAGCAAGTCACGCAGATATGACGGTAAATGAGAGTGCATTTAAACGACTCAGGCTTGCAACAACACGTTTGCAGCTCCTACTCTGTTAGTTGAAACCGTGTCAGTAACGGTTTTGAAATATGTGAAGTTGTAAGTTGAAAATTTGAAAAGTAACAATGATCTAATCTTACTTTTCATGTGACCCAAAGTAAAAGCGAAATTACCTTTTATACGTTCGGGTTTTCGCCATTCGTTGCTTCCACAATTCATCAATCACATTTTAGAGCATTTCCAAATTACTGTGTATCAAACATTTACGGGATATGGTTGATAATTAGTAGATGTGTTCAGAAAGGTCACGAAGTTCAGATCGGGGTCACGTTCACGATCAGTTGTTTTGAACACACAAAACCGACTTCATTCACCTGATGATGATTGCTTCACAAGACCATAAAATTGTATTCCCGATTTCAGTCGACACCTAGTTTACACTCAGGGAACCTAGCTTTTAAACCCGTTACACTCA
Source organism: Paragonimus heterotremus (assembly GCA_013368495.1). Taxonomy (NCBI): domain Eukaryota; kingdom Metazoa; phylum Platyhelminthes; class Trematoda; order Plagiorchiida; family Troglotrematidae; genus Paragonimus; species Paragonimus heterotremus. The sequence continues at coordinate 48,427 of LUCH01000351.1, read as the reverse complement.
GTCGAGGTCAAAGTCACATTGTGACTGCTGAGAAATGAATTGATTTCTGCTGTCCGATGCACAAACGGACTTGCTTTTCTTATTGTTAAGAGGGAATTTTCAAGAGAACACTTGTTAACATCAAAACCTCTTACAGTATGAATTCGTCTCCCCTCACATTTTCAACCCATCTTACGCATTTCACCAATTTCAGTTTTGTTATCGAACGTTTCCGACAGCTCCTTACATTTTAGATCTCAACAACGTTCAAACCTTTATGCTAACTTACACTGATGATATTCATTTGAACGTCAGTAGCTTGGTTCTAATTTAAGGCTGTTTCAGGTTTGGTTGTTAACACGTTCATTGTCAGAACCCAGTGACCGGAATGTTTGTGGTAGAGAAATGAACTCTTGGAGACAATATTGAAAAATTACGTTGTTCACCGCTGTATATTTCTGTGTGCAACGGATAGAGAACTGGGGCATCCACATAATTAACTGTAAAATATGAATAACTGTTTTGCTGTTTGTATAGATGTTATGAACCGGAACAACTTGTTTAGCGTAGAGCTTCACGTATTCTTTACCGGAAGTCTAACTGCGCATGGACACCAAACCTGAAGTCATTCGATTCACCTCCACGGGCATCTATTTTCACTCTCGAACATTTTGAAAATCTATATTTCTTTTGGTTTTCCTCAAGTGGTTGTTTACAAAATCTTTCAAATTAAACAACATTGATTTTATTATTTTGGTAGTACACAGTGTGTACAATTGACAAATCAACACCGATTCGAACTGAAGGTGAGAGAGATTGGCATCGGTTAAACAATAATTAACTGGAAAGAAAAAATGGTCAGTTCCCTTCGGAAGGGTGAACAAATCTGTTAGAACACGGAGAGTGGTAGGTGCGTGCATTTCGTAGCGATCCGTCAGTACCAAACTCACAGTGACAATAATGGGTTAGTTCTTATCAAACAAACGGGAAGTTATCATTACTAATGAGTTGGTGCATTAAGAGAGGTCAGTAAGTTTAGGCAGGAACAGGTTAATAAGAAAACTGTGAACATACAAAGCTGACTTCAGTTAATTAATTGCGTCCGCATTAGAAACCCACGATAGTCTTGGATTGGAATGGCGTAATGCTATTCTGAGTGCACAGGCTAGCTCGAAATCGTCTACAGTGGACAGGATATGTCTAACACCTGCAGATATTGGCTGTTTGAATGTTTCAACGACTGCCCTCTACTCCCCGTCTGCTGGAATCATCCAGGTAAATGTTCCAACGATTTGCAGATTAAGCGTCTCTCGATTCTGCCTACGTAACGTTTACCACAGTTACACATGAATTAGTAAGCAAGGTGTGAATTGGTGCCGACATGTACAGGTGGTTTTTGGGTTCCAACGACTGCACGTCCCTCAGCTGACTTAAGTGTTCATTTAATAGAATGCGTTAGATTTTGCGTTGTCTGATGCATAGCCTTTGGATTTTAATGAGAACGTGATCATATATACTTCATCAGCAAGGCTGTTTTGTGCGTATATTTGTCTGATTCTTGTGAACAGTGTATTTACTAGCACTCGTTTATAATTGGGCTGGCTTGAAAGTTGTAAAGTTCATGTATTACCCGGAGTACGTGGATTTCCTGCGGACAGCTCTTTTAATGGAATCACACTCCCGGTGCTAGTTACGGAACTCCACGAATTGACAACAAACGTTCCACTTCGTGATCACACATTTACTATGAACGTAAGGTCACCAAATTCGTGGAAGGAAGATAAACTAATCCACAGCCAATGCTTTCAGGTTTCTGAATAAAGGTTAGTCACTATAGATGCAGCAAGGAAACCCATGGCTCACTGATAAGATTCATCCAGAAAAACGTGGGTTGTAAGCAATTTCGAAAAGCATACACTGGGGGGATTTTCCTATTTTACTATAGCTTTTGTGATATCGGTGTTAAGTGTTAAAGGTAAACTAGCAAACAGAGGGGTTGCTTCAAAACTAGAAGAACTTTCACCTCTACGTATTTTAATATACTTTTGTGTGTTGACATAAACAATATAATCGTTAACGTTATTTATAGGTTTTTCTTTAGTGGTTCGATTATATCGCTGACGAGCTTGAGTGATCTGTACTTTAAATTGATGGTGTAGCCAACAGTAAGCTATATGGATACTCCACCTTTATGTATTTTTAGAACACTATAGAATCGTGAAGGTTGGTTATTGTTAGGTTTGAGAGTGAACTTGTTAAATTATCCATATTTTTCAATAATATCTCGGTTAACTTGTTTCCTCACATAATGACCTTATTTCGAATTGCGATGGTCTTTTGTTCGTTCAACTCTTCATGAGGTCTTGTAGGTAAGGCTCTAACGCTTTTTCCGCAACCATCTTGATCTGGTGTCACTATGAAAGTGGCTGTCAGTTTTACACTGACAAGACCGAGTAAACTTTGACATTTGTAAACTTGTCCGTGAATTTTGTTTCATACTCAGTCCACCTTGCCAAAAATACAAATAAATCCCCTTCAGTGATGTGAGAAACTAATCATGAAAAACTAAGAGGTTTTTCCCAATTAACGACAAGTGCCATGCTACCACATGTGACAATATATTCAACACGCCCCTATTGTCTGATATCTTTTGTTATGCACACAAACCGTGCAGGAAACTTGTAGACGCCCATGGAGAACGTGTTTTGGGTCGTGCAATTTACTCAATGAGCAGGCACAGAGTGATAAAGCATTTTACGTTGTTCTCTTTGAGCCCGGCAACGGGTTCTGTACCCGTTGTTAGATCTGGAAACAATGGAACGTAAACTGCGCGATGGATGCATAAAAAACTAGATACTCGCCGTATTTCGTATGTCCTGCAGTGTCAAGCGATGCACTGCATCATAGTTTGCAGTGGACACATAGGGCTGCGGTTGGCTTGCATTCACGAACAAGTCAGAACGTCTTTCCTGAAAGACGGCTGAACTGTGGCCCCAATCGGTACTGAGCTAAGAAAATGTGAGAGGATTAGGAAACAGCTGGTATGTTTCCAACATCGTTTAAAAATATAAAAGTTAGATCTCGCCTAGTCTGTGCCCATCAGCAGTAACCAAGTGGAGGAAGAAGTGGCTCTAAATGGGCTGGACCCCACTGAAAAGCACATAAAAAGAAAAGTGCGTAGAATGTTAGAGCATATTCAGCAACGTTCGAGAAAGTGTAAGCAACACGTCCTTAAAAATCGGAATAATAGACGTATCGTATGAAATTGCACTCTCTGAGTGTAGTTGTGTGCCCAACTGAGAAACATGACACTGAGCTCCATGTCATGTTTCATAGGACAGATACATGCATTCAGAACGGACTCGTGGGAATGAACAGTTATAGTCGGGGTTCTTAAAGAGGCCTCACTATCGTTGGTCATTACAAATGTTGGGGTTTTGACTTTGTTTAGAGTGGCAACCTTGTGTGAATGATTTTTACTAGACTATTGTCATTTACGGTACAGCGGTAACTGGAATAGCCCGGATGCGAAAACCATTGAATTACGCTTTTCCCAGTGAACGTTAGTGCAATTTCGTTTAAGCTCTGTAGACCTTGAAGCTATTAAAAATTGTTATCAATTGCTGCTCAGTCACATAATTGAACGAGACAATTAAAATGACATAAAGATATCATAATACATGCAGACTGGGAAACAAAACTACAAGGTAGTAATATATTCACCTACTAAGATCAGTGGAAATTGACAGTGTGCACAAAACTTCTTTCTGTGAAGTAAGGAGGTGAAACTATTTCAATTGAACGTCGTGAATACAGAATAAAGAGGAGAGCAAAGTAGAATTTTGATAAGGTATGCAGTATTACTGGAGTCAACTGTGTCAACTTTTTCAAATGCATACAATGGGGTATACTGCCAAATCATGTCTGCTGGTCTCCTAATATGACCCTGGATTTGAGGGCGACCAGTTACGGGCAACAGAGAGTCGTTGTTATTTGTCCACCAATAAGAAATTATCCACTATAACCAGTTAAGAACCTCTTGCCTGCAGTAATATTTTTGGCATAGTGACTGTGAAGCAAGTGAATCCAACGTGATCCGTGTACTAGAAAACTGCACAACAATTAGTGTATTGAGGTTTCGCATTTTCTGAACAACGACAATAATTGTTGCGCCCACAGCTCCCTCGGCCTTCTGGTGCTGTACTTTTGCTCCCTCAAGGCTAAACCCAGGCCAGTGCTAGTTCTTTGCGTGCCATTACTTTCCCTGGAGCAATTAAGATACCGTTGGGTTCATGCAAATGAACACAGAAAAAATAAGATAAATATGTGCGAGGCAAACATATGACAGCGTCCAAATACCTAAAGATCGCCCTTTATGGTTCTATGAGTGATTTACTCTGAATAAAGAACTATCATAGGACTGATAGTACGATGCTCGAAAATGAGTTATGGTTTCGCTTTTGACAGAAGTGTACTGAATCTCAGACAGTTTTATCGTTTGCAAAAAGTTCTATTTTGGTCCTTTTCCGTATATAGGCAGTCAGATGATTGCTTCACAATAATGACCACATAACCGTATTCTCAGATGATCAAGTGAACATAAAACTTAAAGTGAGATGGTTGAATAATGGAGTCCTTGTGAGGAAATTCCAAGTTCCTGATTTGACTTTGTAGTTCAACTGGTTGAACGCATACCACGCGAGATTGTACATTTCATGAAATTGGTTCGAATCGTGCTGGTGACCGAATCTTTCACAGGTGGATTACTTCATCATCACAAAGATTACCGTACTACTCACCAGTAACTAATGCTCTGTTCTAAAAACTGTCACAGAACTGGAGGAAGCAATACGGTATTCTGTGAGATGACGCACGTTCCACTTCATTGATAAAATGCTCCCTTGGCCGTTTAATTTAATTCTAATTAAGCTGAACAAAAGTGAGTGAGACAAAAACTGTAACTTTTGAATCGACCATCAAACAACCTTGACGTGTGTTACTGAGACATTTCTGGCCGATTTGAAATGCTAAGTAACTAACCTGACAGCGTTTAATGACTTGAATTTGTCCGATCTAGTCTTGGGAAGGAGCGCGTAGCAAGCAAGCTCGTTTTCGGTTTTTCATAATCAGGCTAACTATAGCACATTTATATGGGTTGGATGAAGGTGATGGATAACATATCGCTCAAGCGAGAGACGCCATTCACTAGTTCCACGTTGAACATCACTCAAACTTGTTCGAAATCTTCGCATTCAAATAGATTTTCCAGGCAGCTTCTTTCTAAAAGAAACACTAGACTCGACTTTTGCTCTCATTAGAGCTTGTCAGTAGTGTATATTCTTGCCGTGCTCACATGTGGCAACCATTTTGCCGGGTTAGATTCATTAAACCTAATTACATAACACTGATCGAGTGATTTGTACGACTTTTCCGAAAGAGCTGTCACATCTATGCAGTCATTCTATCCTGGATCGACGGGCACGGCCATGAAAAGTTCAAGGTTTTGACGAACCGTTCTTGGGTACAGAGTGATGGCCTGTCGCGACTGTATCGCGCATATTTGATAGATTGATTTGGATGAGTCGGTCGAACTGATCGGGTGGTTTGACTCGATCAGATTTATGGTGACCGCAGACGAGCAGAGCTTTATCAAGCCTGGCATTAGTCACATAGGTTGATTCTCCTCACTGAAATGTCTAAGACGGAATAGGAATATAATAATATCCGAACCTGACAGAGAGTTGTTGAAATCGTCAACTTAGATAAAGTTGAGTACCTAAATAAAGTAAAAGCGTTTTTGGGCGATGAAAACAAATTTATCAGCACTCAAAATGAAAACGATAAAACAGCAGCTATTGAGAAACAATTGACAAAACACTTAGATATGTGAAACGAAAAGGCCTGACATACTCTACAACTTTTGAAAGACTATGACTGGTAGGCACTGTCATTCTCTGGTCATCTCTCTAGAAGACTGCACTGATAAGAGGGAATGTGGGAATCTCTACTGGAATAGGCTGAGTGGTAGTTGTGTAGAACCAAACCTCTTCAACGCCAAGGTAACAGCGAACGAGGAACGCGAGTGTGTACACTCGATGTGCTTAGACGGAATCACTCCCCGCGTGCGATGGCTGTCTGTGTTTTAAATGAGAAGACAACACCGTTCGAGGGAATACGCAGAAAAGGAGATGCGGAAGCTGACAGAGAGGATGAGGACTAAATTAATCAGTGGAATGAATCCAATCAGACCACAAGTTCCAGTTCCTAATAATTTGGAACGGAGTGTCCTCAGCTGTTGGTCAGTTGTCTTGAATCGCACAACACTAGAAATATTATTGCTGGGCCCTAAATTCCGTTCTCCAAAAACCGAACATTATCGAAGCCTGCATATGTACTTAAACAAACTCACTCCATCCTCAGAAGTTAGTACTGCACAGTGCGAAACTGCACTCACAAATGCCTGCTATCAATACAGTGAAACTATAGTATCCAGGTGCAGGTTCTTTGATCAAAACCCCACAGAAGTGATGAAGGAGGTAAAAAACAATCATAATCTCATTTTACCGAAACCGGATAAAGAAATTGGGGTAGTTCTACAGGATAAAGCAGATCATGCTGACAAGATGCTTTATATTTTGTTTGATTAATCACAATTCCGATGGATAGATTCGGAGAAAGACAAAACAACATCAATAAGGAAGAGCCTATCCGTTGTATCTTGAGGTATACGGCCTACGAGCGCGTAAACAGACAAAAGAATAACGATTAATGAAACGGTAGATAACGGAACGACGTTCAACGGTTCTGAACGACTGACCACGAAATATGTAAGACTAGTACGTATCTTCATGACCGACCCAACAACTTTAGGCTAACGAACGAGCATAGAGAAAAGACTGGCTTCCGGACAGAGCTACTTTATGTCACTCAATCCTAAGACGACATGGACACAAACCCGTTTGTATTTATAAGGTTTGCGACTGGCAACAAGTAAGGTCAAAGAGAATGAACCAGACAAAAGTCTAGACAGTACAGTCTAGGTGTGTAGTCGGGATGACAACAACAGTTGTCGCGAGGGCGTAGGTCGATTTTGGAGACCGGAGCCGCGCACGACCACGGCAAAGGTGAAGGTCACTCACAAGTGAACTTTGTCACTTGCGGTCACACAACGTTTTCGGGGAACTGCCAACGTCCCCGACACTACCTAAGCTACTTCGCCTGATGAAGCAGAACGACGTGATCATTGCAGCTATCTTCGAAAGCACCAGACTTAGCGGTACGATTATTCCAACTCTGTACCGAATCCCCGAGGTCCACAACGATAGACTACCATCACGCCCGATTCTTGACATGAACGTTGTACCGTATCACGGCCTACCCCGATGGCTAGCTCCCTGAACATTAAAAATTGCCAGATGCTTTTTCTTGATATCACATCACTATTCACAGATAGGCTGCTTGAAGAAAAAGTAGAATACCTATATAACTATATTTATGGGAATCAAATGGAAATTGGTATTCCGGTCAAAGTGTTGAGAAAGTTACTGTCATTTTGCACATGCAGCGTCCGTTTTCAGTTAGGTGGTGATGTACATAAACAAAAAATAGGGTATCTATTGCGTCCGCTACTTGGCTCTTTGGTTCACCAAAGTGGAACCTAATTAGTTCGGATGGGTGATTTTCGAATTTTCGTTCTCTCCGACAAGTTATGAATTACAAAGGACGAAATAGCAATCGGGATGACATGTGGCTAATTACTGGCTGATATATTTGAGGTAAAACTCAGTTAGTTAATCAGATGATCAAATGACATCAACACTGTGAGCGATATGTAGGTGTTATCATCTGTATGGCAGATGTATCTAAAATCTTCATTGAGATCCAGTTGCAGTTCAACTCTGCCGCAGAAATGTAAATTTTGTATTGGAGTTCCTGGACGTGCTCATGTCTCGTCGTTAGGGTGGTACGATACAACGGCAGGTGTATCGTAAAGCAACCTGGACAGGCCAGTATACAAACTTCAACAGCTTTGTACCAATAAGATAAAATAAATCTACTCCGACTTCTGATTGACAGAGTTGCAAAAATAATACGATAGAACTGTGATTTGACTTTAAGCGGACATACAGCCCTGTTCTAATGAGCACGACTGTAGTTACTGCAGTCTGTTTGGGCCATCTGACTTAGCATGAAACCCGTTTCTAGTTAATCCGTTCGTTTAAGCATCGTAGCTGGGGCTCCCTTAAATAGTCTCGTCCGCTGATTATATTTGTGGGCGTACACTAATGAGACGATCGGCAGTTAAATCATCATTTCGACAATAGCATCAGCTATGCTACTCTTTGTGTGTTGCGCACCAGAAAAACTACTGCATTGAAGGTCGGTCAAACAGTACATTCGGGAAGACTGACTCATTGAACTATGTTGAATTACTAGTCGTCTTACAATGTTTTTTTAATCCGACAGCAATTCTTGGGCGGAAGAAAGGTCATTTGAAAGTCGACTTCAGTATAACCTACTGTCGTGAGTTTACTCCAATATTTACAATACACTATTTGTAATACACTAACACAAAAAAACACTGCTGATAGTCCGAACGAATATTACATAATGGGGGAACTAGGTGCAGACCACAGTAGATTAACTGTCAGTAATTTTAAGAATGGGCTAAAGTGCATGACGCAATCACTGAAGGGAATTCGAACAAGAGAACTGCAGTTGTGCACAAGCGTTTGCGACGACTGGTCCGAGCAGAATGAGTCGAACTGGAAGGATGTATTGTTTTGTATATGACGTTCAAGGGAAAAGCGTCAAACACGAACTGAAGATCTTTAGGGTGGGACTGTGAATTTAACAATAATAAACATGATGGTTAATAATTTATCTGCAAACTTGCTAACATTCAACATGTCGAACATAAGTTTGGGACGAAACATCTTTACAACAGTGCTGTAGAAATATATATTGGAAGTGTACAAAGGTAATTAGCCCATGCCTTATTTAATCAGAAAAAAAACACGTAGTGGTCCACACTTACTAATCTCTGATGGGTGAAGAGCACAGAAAAATTCCATTACACTACGTCCGATGTCGTCTATAGAGGTAGGCCGCGGTTTTAGCCAACTGACCTATACACTTTCTGCCCAATATTTCAGTCACGTATGCCCGTTTCAACCCTTGAACATCGGCATTTAGCCAGTAGTCAACAATCTAGTCACAGATATGTCATTATTTTTGGTAGTAACTGTTCTTAGCTGCTTCGTATCGATTACAACGGGCAGTGTCTGTTAGTGAGCGGAGGATGCGCTCATACTGTTCTGCATACAGGGTAGGCAAATTGACCGAAACGCTCGCAACAAGTACACCGCATCAGTGAATTCATTAGGATGGGCACACGTAGCTGCCGATATGTTGTTTTGCTCAGTAAGCCAGTTGGGTTTTGAATGTAAATGATGTCGACGGATTGGACCTAAAAATAGATTGTGCTCAAGGTCTGTGACCATATCTTACTCTGTTGGATAGGTACAGAAAAGTCTATGGGAATGAGGTAGCTGCGATCAATTGTGGGTGATGTTTGATGTATGTGTAAAACCAAAGTCCTCCACTACTCATCAGTATGCAGAGAAATAGCTGAACACAGTGACCACGGGTTGGAAGTCGACGGTTACGTGTGTAGGGTATTCAAACGAGGGTAGGCAGTTGGGTGTTCTACATATTATTCGCTAGCTTGAAAGTTCAAGTCGTCTTCAATCACAGTTTTTGTTGTATGATTGTGGAGAGACAAGTTTATGGGCCTGCTACCATTATACAACAGGCAGATTCTACGGTCTGTACTCAAACTGGTGCAAAAATCCAAACCTCCGTCCGGATTAGTTTAATACAAAAAATCTGTGTAGTGTCGGTGGGTGAAAGAAACGTATGGAAATTGTCAGTTATTCTCACTGCCAGTCTTGCTCTTATTGGCGTAATCTTTAATCATTATCGGAAATTAATGATGCCAATAAAATTACATGTGACACGCAAATAGCAATATACCATATATAAGTGAATAACCAACCAGCTGACAAAATGTTTGGACTTATCAGAATTCCGATAGCGTAGTCGAAGTGAATTTGACAGTTCTGAATCACTAGCTGATACCGCGGAAGCTTACGATGTGTGGTGGACAGGTGGATTGGTGTGAGAGTATTGCTTGACTTGTAATTTATTTGCTTGGCGAAAGATGCACAAGTCTTGGAGTCAGAAATCTTCTCAGTGCGTCCATGTACCGCTTAGCTGTGATGTGATAGTTAAGCATTGTTGTGAACCGCTGATGTACGGCTCTCTATGATGATGAAGATGATGATAATGGTGATCGTGTACCACTTAGCTCGTGTGATGGAGTCGGGGCACGATATATTGTGTCGTTCTCGTTTTTAGACCGTCAGTAAAGCGAACACGTGTAACAGACCTTGATGGCTTTTAAACTTGTCGGCGTTCGTGACTAGTGACAGTCCCAAACCGTGGGTGGGGGTCCGAAGGAGGATGGTACCGACAGTATTCATGTCGAAAGTACAATGAATGATCGCGGCTGTTCATGTAGGTCATGTGATAGTTCGAAATGTAAGGTAAAAGGTCATGAAATGTCAACAGTGTTAAGGTGTCAAATACTACTTGCCAACATGGTTAGTAATGTGGACATGGACATGACGAGATTAACAAGTTGAATCTCGAACATTTGTCAGCCGTAAGTGCCCTGTTAAGATTACACCTAGACTTTGCTCTAGAAGAAATATATGCAAATTGCAATAACTGAGAATCTCAGCTTATTCCTTTCCAATCACCGTGGTGAGTTTGCGGAAATCACAAGTTCGAAATTCCTGGACATCTTGATTCTTTTTTCAAAGTGTTCTTAAGATTTTATTGCGTTGATTAGGCAACAAGCTGTATGTCAGTGTACCATAATGAAAAATGGATGAGTACAGCATAAAAGTTACCCACCATGGTAAAATTAATTATTCACAAAGGATTCCATCACACTAAGTTCGATGTAGGCTGGAGGACGTGTTTTCTAAATTGGCGGAAACAGTCTGGAGAATTCGATTTTGTTTGTGTGTCAGAATGGGTTCTACCACGGTTAGTTTAGGACAAGAATTACCAAACGTGTTTCAAAACAAGGCGAGTGAGGACGAAACCGTGTATTAATTCCAATGAACTGCAAGCGATCTATATGTGTACCGAATAAAACAGGCATGAAAATAATGCCTAATGAAAGACCGAAGGAACGACAAACATTAAATTGGCGTCTGGCTGACCTTGTTTTCATTTTAAGTTGTTTTGTTGATTCTGATGACCATATGATTTAAACCGTACCTCCTTCGTAAACTGCACCGTTAGATATTACATGTAGGAAACTTAATCTCAACATCTTCTGCAAGGAACCTATTGTTCAAGAACACATGAGGCTATCAAACATATGACTCAAATTTATATCCGGATATCATATAAGAATATGACTATGAAAGTTCTCCTAATGGACGAAGCCACATTTAACGGAATCCTAAACATGCATCATAAGTGAAAATTTTGAACTCAACGGTCGTACATTAAGTAATCGGATTCGTAGAGTTGTCGTATTGGAACCGCTCTAGTTAGCTGAGGATGGAATATGTACAAGTACCACACGAAATAGGCGGTGTATGACTGCCAAAAGCTACTGGTAGGTTTCAGGATAGATTTATTGCAACTGGTTCCAGTTCTACCGCACTGATCAGCGCTCCTCGTTCAGTTGAGAACTATACACCCAACTACAAGACCCAGTAGATTCGGTACTTAACACTTTCACTATACGAACAAACTGTAAAGTTTGGAAGAACTGTCAACAAGTCTTTATCTGAACGTCATCGATATTGTGTACATGTGGTGATGAAATATATAGTTTACTATAAACAAAAACATGATAAAAGTATACAGCTGATCCGTAAACCATTGGCTTAAAGAGTGTCGTAATTGTTTCGTGAACTTAAGGATGTACACAGTGTTTCGGGTAGAAAACACGTAAAATGGTCTGACTAGCACTCATTTTATTCTGCTAACTGGATTGGGTAGAGCTCAATGAGCATACTCTGAATTATACACATTTCACAGGTATTTCCAGGAAATTCTTGTGAACGATTGGAACAAACTTTCGAATTTCCATTGCGGACTCTATTTCTGTCAGTAAGCATGACGACACTTTGAAAAATAAAACAGATGTATGTATTGTGACTAATATGCACCACTTTAAGAGTTTCGGAGTAGAGTGTGCATTCGCTGGTGTGAAATATTCTTGTACGAACCGCGTTCCCTTACTGATCGGATGCAATAAACATTAGCCCATACAGCCAATAACAGTAGTAGCGAGAACATGCAGATCATGAAATGTGAAAACTATGTCCTAACATTTACAAGCGGTAACTTCATTCTTAACTGCCTGGATGGATGCTCGGTCAGTCGACGAAGGCGTGACCCATCTGGTGGCAGTCTGAGTCAACACATGAAAGTAGGACACAGATGGCAATGACGTGAAAACTTCACCCCAATCTCAGCTGGCACGCCGGTCACAAGCTTAACCGGCGATCTGCCAACATTGACGGGCTGATCGTCGTTGTTCGGGTGGTGTGTCGTGGGGTCGTATAACGTAGACGTGGTACTTTGTGTCTGTTTGTATTAGTGATGTGTAGAGTAATCCGACGTTGAAGTTGCATCCAATAGTGAACGGGCACCTTCCCATCCACAAATTTGACCAACTTTAACCGGTTTCGGTAACGCCGGCTGACCTTTGTGCGTTTGTTGCTCTCTTAGGAAGATGAACCTTCCAGTCTGTATCACTGACGCTAGTTTTTTGTGTGTTGTCTGGTAGACAAGATGACGTCCCAGCTGGCAACGATCACTGGTTTCTAAGTTCGAGTGCACCGCATTCAACTGTGCTTGTGAAAGCCTACCAAACATGAACTTTCCAGTTATTTTACCAATCGATCTATGACACGTGGTTCTGTAGAGTAGAAGGACCACGATCAATGAATCTTTCCATGGCCTACCGCAAAACCGAGCTGTCTATATGTTTTCCTTCAGTGGATTGTTCAAGCCTTCCACCATGCCATTTGCGCCTAGATCAGACCGTACCGTTTTGGCATATTGAAGCAAACTGTCAAACTCGATGATATGAATCTATGGTAAAATATCCGTCGTGATTTCTTTCGAGAAGTACTTCAACCACCGTATAATGCGGACAGCAGAGACCTTACCAAAAAGAGGATCTTTGGACCAGTTTTTATAACATGAACATAGCAGTAAGAAAACGGACTCTGGTAGATGATAGCATTTCGTATTGCCTCTTCAAGACTAAGTAACAATAATGTGGGATATACATGGGGTGCAGTTTGAAGAAACAAAATGACAAATGAGGTGGAAAACAACAGCGCAAAACTATTAGGTCCATGGGGGTCTAAGGCTTACATCTTAGTTATTCTTGTACACGCAATTCTGACATGAGACGACTAATCGCGACCGCCTCAGCGATACGCCGGAAACGCGGATTCGTATGGCACATTATAATCTTGAAGGTTGATTTATGATTAGTCCGGTGACTGGTAGCCAACACATGTCTGGTGTTAAACGAAGCCGGAAGTTCGCATGAACTCATTTCGGCAGGTGTTCTTTCATCCAAGAGCTCAAGCACCTATCGATTCAGCCGATGTGACTTTCGTTAAAGTTACACACAACTCGATAAATACAGTGTGAGTTTACGCCAATAGGTTGCCTTTCCTTTGCTGAAGGTAACGGTAGCTTACGAGTTCGTTCAACGACTACGATTTCAGCCACAGTGTATACTCGCTCAATGGGAGCGACGGGACATTTAGTTGTTCGAAATGAAGAAGGTTGCGTAGGTTTTAATAGGCTGCTCGTGGCGACCCTGTCTATTTGTCGATAAGGCTTACTTTAAAAACTAGAACAGATGTTCTCCGTTTACAGTAATAGTGATAGTTTAAGCATTTCTGAGATAATTTTTACACCAAAACGTTCAGTCTCGATCAGATAGCATATAAATTCAATAGTCTCGTGTAGTGGAACATTCGTAAACAGCGATTGAACGTCTACTGAACACATGACTTTGTCAGCTAGGTTGATCGTGTTCAGATATTCAGTTGAATCAAATGGGTCTTTAACGGTATATGTTTCAAATTTTCGTTTTAATGGCGTCAGAGTCTGTATCACCCATAGCCCTGAATGACACTCTTGGTTTGTGTGTTATGGATAAATCATGCAGTTGCGTTCTTGATAAACCACTAGGTTATCGAGAAATAAAAGTATCTCTATTAGTTATTCGATGTAGCAGCAACACATCAAGGTGTCTAATACTTCGGCATTCGATATTAGTCACCTTTTCCAATTTGTCGATACGTTGGAATTTGCTTTTGTCGTTCAGTACGGACAACATTTTTCCAGTATCCACCCTTCTTTATCCATAACTACGCCACTGGGAGATATATCTGGCTTTAGGGCGACTTTTTGATGACGAGGGGCGGAAGTGAATTAGTCCACGATTTCAGCACCAGTTTCGGACCAGAGCTTCATTAGATAAACGACAGGCTGTACTGGTCTACCAACTGGCTTGGAACATTTACCAGCTTTTTGGTAGGTAGCACACGTACATACGTACTCTTCTATTTTCGTCGATGTCTTTGACCATCAAAACAGTTCCTACTTGCGTTTTGTTCGGACTATCTCCGATTAATCCTCATATGCACATGCTGTGGTCCGAGGAATGATTTCAAATGGTGTTGCAAACGTAGATCCTGAAGCGAAGCAACAACCACTAGTTCAGGTCGTATAACGTAAAATGACCGTTCCTCACCGATGAGTCCCTCACTAGCAGGCCAATCTTGTACGACATATCGGCTGATTTCTCTCAATTTCATATCGCTCTCATCTGCCAATCGAACGTCCTGTTTGTTGATGGCAGGTAATTCATAAGTGCATAACTAATGAACTTCTCTTCCTCTCTTCATTCACCGAAACTCGCGGGAGTTCGTCAAAGGCTTGTTTCTCTCAATCTGGAAGGAATTTAACCTGAAAATCGTTATTTAATAGTTTCGCACACCAACGGTTTCTTCTCACCAGTTTCAGTCTCTTCGTTCGTCCTGCTTAATAAATTGTCGATGCAGGATGATCTGCGCCAGCCACGGACAAACAACAGAATAGTAAAACATGTTATTTTCCACAGGCCAAGACGCAGAAGAAGACTTCCTTTTTACCAGCCGAGCACAACATACCTGGAGGTGAATGCTTCCGGAAAGCAAATACGACCTCTAGAAGCGGTAGAGTCATTTTTAACTGCAAGCCCTGATGCGCGGTTGGTCACTGGAAGCGCGATCAATCAGAAGAGAGCTCCGGTCCATGTACGGATGCAGAGCGGCAATGGCTATTCCACGTGTAGTGTTTCGGAGCCCCTGTCATATTGACATGGAACATTGAGTCATTGAGCAACTGACAAGGCCTTAAATTTTTGCTATTTCGATTTGGTAGACAGATGACTACTGAAGTTAACAAATGGTCAAGCTTAGTCAGAATTGTTCTGGTCTGTTAACAGATACAAGTGGAAATTCACAACCTTCCGCTCTTGTTGGATATGGCTAATAATGTGTTAACCAAAATGTCTACATTACCTGGGCAGCTATGCACACAACCTAAATTTACACATGCTATTGTGATCAAAATGGTCCATTCTAATCAAAACTGCAGAACCTATATCGTCAGACGATCTACGCAACTCTTTATATTCAAGTAGCATTACAATCGACTGGATAGACTTGTCAGTTGGCTTTTGGCGCACTTATACTAGCACATTTAAGGCGAGTGTTAATTTGAGGAATTCGTTCAAGTTTAGTCACCATAAGAGGCTATGCTGTTTTTGATAGAAGTTAATACCACATGCACCCTGTCTCAGTGGATGTGGTAGTAGTTTCATCCGAACGAGTTGATTTCACTAATGTACATCTATTTGGCTGATTTGGAAAATGCTGCTATTTCAGTTAGCGTGTGTCCACACAATTAATGTAGAAAGAGTTTCGGTTAATGTGTTTTTACCACGCAACCGGATGCTTCGTTTGCGTTGAAATTATCTCAAGAATATGCACGCACCTTTAACTTAACTAGAGTTGGTAACTTCTAAGCAAAGGTAAATATATCTCAAGAACACATTGGACAGCATTGAAGTATGTCACTATCCTCTTTGTTTACATAATGTGCGTTAGGATATCTGGTATGGATTATCTTGTTCAAACAGTCACAAATTAATTCAATCTCACTATTCATAGTATCACAACAAACATCCTGTAATCCAGCTCTCTGTAAATATTAGGAAATTAGAATCTGGATAGATACAACTTTAAAAGAGCTATGGGCATCATAATTAAAGAGAGAACATCTTAAATATAAATAATAGTTTTAATCATCGCTTCACTAGAAGCTGTAAACAGAGATCATTCACTTCTTATGTCATTGGACGATAACGTAGTCGGGCGGTATTTTGGGAGTGAGAATAATTCCAACCACTTCTGTCACACTTGGTGAAATCAATGACTATCGAGCCTACTGACCAAGTCTTGAGCTTAGGCTGAGTTTTCTACGTCGAATTTACTTGACTGTGTGGAGAGGGATGATTGACAGACAAACACTTTATGGATGAATGAAACTACGATTTGTGTATAACGCAAGAATGACCAAGAGACTAACATTCTGATATGGTTAAGTAATCATCCGGAATAAATTTTTATCCCTTAATCAGCTTACACGACAAGAAAATACATCAGCCAATTGCCGCGCAAATTTCCCCCCACTTTGAGCACGTTTGTCGGAAAAGTAACAACTGACCCATCTGCCCAATGTGGAAAACAACTGGTAGGGAAACTGATCACCCAGCAACAATTACATAAGTGAAATTGGGGCTTTCGTTTTAATTAAATAGATGACGCTCTGTTCAACCCAGTTGACAACTCAGTGATCCGGGTTTCCGTCATGGTTGAAACAACGGAGCATAGTTTACATGTTTAGTGAAAGTTTCGGGATTTTGGTTATCTCACTTGAACATCAACATCTGATCGCAGCCATTCGGTTAACTCATTTCGAAAAGAATCATTAGACTCGAGTTTTGCTCTTATTATAGCTCAACAGTGATGCACAGTATGGTCGAGATCGGAGTTTGTACTCCTACCGTCATGTCTTTGTGACTAACATCTTGACCACAATGTCAGTAACCTCACGATAGGTATGACCAAATAATTACCTAAACGCTCACGCACAATCTTGTATGAATACTGTTCAGCATGCCCGATTAGTCCGAAAGGAGAATAAACAGAATCTCTGTGTTTAATTCAATCGATAACCCTATTATCAGGGCTCCTCCTCTTTTAGATTGAAGTCACTATCTACATTGAACTAGGTGAATGTGGTCTAAATGTCCAATATAATCATAATATAATGCGATCACTTCGTCGTGACTGTACCTTTACATTGTTTTTCCTCAATTGCACCACACAAATCGTGCACATCTCTCTATGTGCGAATGATAGCGTTGGTGCATGATTCATCCCAGCCGGTTTACCAGTTTGCCGCCTACATCTGGTTGGTCGTTTTCGGGTGACAGTATTTGAATAGTCAACCGAAGGTACTCCTTGTTATATAGATTGAACATTGCAAAACTGGTCGCAGCTGTCATTCCCACAGACTTTCCAGTTAATCATTTCCGTGATTACAACTTGCAAAGAAGTCTTACTCGAGGGGTCATTGATTGGAGCTAACAGACATTAACTATTTCTCCTCCGGAGGTGATCGGGTAACCAGATCATTACTCATAAACAAAATTTGTTGAGCGTTCACACATAAAAATTCGGTCGTGCCCAGTGTGAAGTCAATGGTACGGCTCCGTGGTCAACATGGTTGCCTGATGAAAGCTTGGCCGGAGTTCTACTCCCGGCCGTGGCAGGGTTATACATTAAGGACAAGCTCTAATGAGAGCGAAACCCCAGTCCATTGCCTTTTTTTGAAAGAGGCCGACTGGAATGTCTAGGGAAATGTGACAGTTGCAATCAACTGTGGGTGATGTTCAATCTACATGGAAACAAAAATCCTCTACTCCTCATTAGTAATATTCGGTGTATGGTGAAACCAAAAACACCCGCGACTTCCACCCGATTCGACTAATTTTCTTCAACAATATTGATCTAACCAAACAGATATGATTATACACAGAGATGTTTTAGCCACAGGAGAATGGTGACGTGAAGACCACTTGCAGTTAATCTGTTCCGTCAAAGTGATCATTCATTACGAGATTTACGCACCATTTCCAACCTAATGATCTGACTGTACATGCTGTTACAACTGAAACATCTTCGAACAGGGCGTAGAAAATAACGATCATCGAATTCCAAACATGTTTCGACCAAAGATTTGAGGATACTTTTAAATAATTAATAGAAGCTGAAAAATAAACAACTACATATATCGACTCTGGCAATCAGGGCCGTATGTGTGCCAGTGGAGGGCTTAAAGTTAAAAATCTGTTACAAGATGAAAACATAAAATTACCTGAAAGGTCTCTTTAATGAAACAAACAGAATAACAAAGTTTCGTTCCGTATGCTGCAAGCCATATAAAGGAAGTAGATTATGCAGTGACTTGGAGATCAAGAAAGCAATATGTACAGCTGAATATAGTCGGTTAAGTCAAAACTTGAGTACGCACATCTCACGTCAAACAAGCATAGGTGTTTATCAATACGTGTGCCTCCGCCGACTTTAATGTTCATTTTCTGCTTTCTGATGATTTGCGTTGAAGGATGCCGTGCACATTTTGTCATTAAGACACCCTGAATCTCCCACCTTGTACTGGACCAAACAAATATCGATCTACCTGAAGTTACCTGTGCACAATTAACTAGATCTCGGTGAATGCATTTATTGGTAGGTAATCGATCATGTATTCAACCACCCTCATTCCTTATATGCATGGTCCTTCAAAATTGACCGTGAAAACTAACTAAAAACACGTTTATTCATACTAGTTAAGGTCATGTACAACACTATTGTTGTATTCATATTCGTGTGCTATCAACAGTAAGCCTTACAGACTATAACAGCGGTAGAGTGAACTCGTGACTCAGTACAACCTATACTGTCGCATTTACAAGCGGTAGCCTCATTCTTACGTACGTGGACGGATGAGCCGTTGGTCGTTGAAGGCGCGACCAGTCTGACCACAGCTTGAGTCTCAATACGAGGGCGAGGCTCACAGACGGCCTTGACGTGTGTACAACAACTATCGACTATTATTCTTGGTAAGTAGTATTGTGTACCTCCAGCACAGTGAAATCAGTCATTCTGATGCTCCAAAGTTATGAGTATGGTATAGTAATCTTAGTCCGGAATACGACAGGACTAGCAGATACTAATTTGCACTCGGAAGAAACCCTTAGAATTGAATGACAAATAACTAGCCCTAGTTCCTGGTAATTCCTATTGAATATAGCAAAACACTAGATTGTCGCACCGTCGGATCCACTGCACGTGTTGACCATTTGCGTCAGTGTGTGTGCACTCTTCACTCGACCACTAGCCTGTTGATCGCCCTGCCACCTCTGTGTGTGTGTGTTTGTACCAGCATGGCCTAGTGGTCAGGTTCGTGAGCTGTTTTGATCCGGGAAATTCTATTGACGAGGATTTCGTTCCTTCCAGGTTTAACCTTATCAGGTAAGCTTAAGATTACTAGCCAGACAAGGTTACTATCATAGGGTTGTATGTTGCACTAATATCTGGGTAGGGGAGACGAGGCAGTAAGGTACGAATCTGAATATACAATATAGCAATACAGTAGTTACAACATCGTTATCTTCTGTTATCTTCCGAACGGAACGAGATGGTTAGGAATGATATTCTTAACACAGAACACTCCGACTGCTCAGCGTTCGCCTATGATCGCCAGCTTGTTAGCCTGTACGGTGGAGAAGAACGCACTAATTCTTCAAAACTTAAAGTAGCTTACAACCCATATACTGCACGCAGCAGTAATTGATACAAGTCTTTTGTCCTTTAATCACTATGCCCCGTGCTGAATTTGTCCCACACTGCTTACTGAATTACACTCTGAATCACTGACACCGGGTAGGGTCCTCCAAGAGGACCCTACATCCTGTTGCCTTACAGGTTGGGCTTCTGAGTCAGAAGTCCCGCATAAAGCCCTTTCGGAAAATAGGTCAAATCGCAGAGTCGGAGATGCAAGTTGATATTCCTGTTGTCAATATGAGACATTGAGTTACAGATATGTAGTTTGGA
This sequence comes from Paragonimus heterotremus, assembly GCA_013368495.1. Lineage (NCBI taxonomy): Eukaryota > Metazoa > Platyhelminthes > Trematoda > Plagiorchiida > Troglotrematidae > Paragonimus > Paragonimus heterotremus. The sequence continues at coordinate 28,097 of LUCH01000351.1, read as the reverse complement.
AGATGTGATAATTTAGAAGTAGTGCGCTGGCCGCCTTTGGGCTGGGTGTTTCTGATGCAGGTTCGAATCCAGCCGAAGTCCAGATTTTTCGCAATTGTATCTTTTCTAAAATATGACATATGCCAGTTGTCCGTCGAAACCTGGAATCTGTGTATACTGTTGAATCAACGCAGGACCGGACAGTCCAAACGCTTCAGCGCACCGTTCTTGAGGGAATTTATCTTCCACGCAATCCACGTCACAGACCAGAGTGAGAAAAAGTTCTCAGAGCAAGGTGAGTTCTTGGAATCAGGTGTTAAGTACACCTCTCACTAGATAGGTCTTCTGGCAGAAGGTGCTAAAGAGTACAATGTCCGTTTCACAGCCGTTGACCGCAGCGATTCTCTTGTGATAGGCGAACTGGCTGACATCGGCCCTCGAATCATATCCATGGGCTTGCGACTCGGTCAACATAATTCCGATAAATTTCTGGGTGATTAGAGCCCAAATATCTATCATACCGATGACAAAACGGGCCAGTTCTGTGACTACCAGTGCAGCGCTTACAGAGGAACAAGCTAAGTCAGAAAGATCTACTGGAGTTTCCTGTGGCGTTTAACAAAAGTAGAAGAGAAAGCACATAACAATGATGTCAGCTCCAGCTCTATGTTGCGAACTACGGTGGCAAAACAACTTTTTTTTACCCCAGCGGTTGGTGCTCAAATCCGGAAAGTAACCCAGTTTTATCATAAACATTAGAAACTGTGAACTCCTGTCGATGAATATGCCTAATTCAGTATGCCTGAATGCCGTCCCGAACTCAACCAGTTCGTGGACCCACGGTTTCGCCGCTTGCACCCATTTGCTGCTGGTTAGACGACCATGTACGTCCGTACGCAAAAACTGGCTTAAGTCAGGGTGTAGCTTTTGAATTCTTGTGGAGATTCATCCATCCTAGAACTGAAAACTTGGTGGACACTGAATCACTCTATATCACTACATGCGTCTGGTAAAATGCATCTAGAGAAACTGTTTGTGAAATGTCCCACCAGTTGCGATGAGGTGAGAGTGTAGTCCGCGAAATTGGGAGCTGACAACAATCCAGTCCACCTCCACACACAGGATTTAAACCTCCTGCAGCACGCTCGAACCTACTCATGAAATACTTTGCAGTGTGGAAAGAAGATATATGACATTCAATATGCATTGTATTGAACATCTCAACCATTGCAGCACCGTTCGTTTAACATGGACTGAGAAAACCTAATCACCGCTTGAGACAAGTAAGCATTACCCGTGCTAACCGTTTGTGATTGTCATACGGAGATTGTGTCAACCGGTGAGATAGACGATCAAATAGAGCGTGTGCATGCACGCACACACTACTGTGGCTGTTCATAATTTTCACTTCGAATGATGTTGTCTTGAATTTTGCTACAAAGTAGCCGACTCTTACACGTTTTTTGGTCGGCTCATTTCGAATTGTGAGCTGACGTTTGGCAGATTTAACATGTTTATCGCTGTACTCGTATATAACCACAGAATATCCACCCCTCGACCATACACCGTTTAACATGTTTTGATCTCAAATCCCTCGGAGATCAACTATGATATATTTACAACAGATTTTAAACCTCAGTCATAACACGCTTAACGGCGATCCTGTTTAATTCTTGTGAATAAAAATCCCGTTTTAAAACTCTACAGCTACTCCGATTCATCCTGTCAGACCAGATTTGATTGTTGTTGTCTTGAAAAGATACAATCTCTTTCCTGATGACTGTCGGTATAAAGTGACACGACTAGTCAGATATTTGGAATTACGAGTTATGATAGTCAGCGCTATCACTAGTAAACAGCCAAAAGGTAACTCTCTCCAATGTTGGTTACGGTGGACTCACAACGCTTCAATTGCCGACCAGCACAGGTTGTTGAAGCTGTCACTAAGGTTATTTGATTGATTCAGAAATAAACGTTTTTGTTAGTTTCATTGAAAAACAGGGTAAGTCAGCAACGTGAACAGATGCTATCGTCAATGTGTTACCTCTCCACTTACTTCGGTGTTTTATTTAACGGCCGCGCATCATTTTTTCTGACAGCTAGAAAGTAATGTGTTTGTAAATCGTCCATCCGAACCACATGATACAATATCACTTGTTGCTATCTTTCGGATTTTCTACCAACAAACTAACTAGCATAGGATGAAGCAATGCTCAGGCAGTGTCGTGTACTGAGCTGCCAAGTCGAGAGGAAATAAGAGCGGAAATTTTGGCGAATCTAAGCAATCTCGATTTATTGGAAAACAACACCATTTCATAGAGGAGAAACATTAGTTACGATTGCCGTTAAACGACAAACGTTCTCACGGTTAGATTGACCGATTCGCTGCTGTTCTATTCCAAGAACTTGTATATAGCACCTCGGCTGTTTGGAACAGATAGGCGATCAAACTCAAATGATTGGTGTCTATGATTGGCTGGCACCTATATGATCATAATTCTGTCTGTAGAAGCTTGTGTGCGAACATGGATTGGTTGAAATTTCTCCAGTCAGGAAACCGCTCCAGTCCATTCTCACTACTGACATCCGTTAACTAACGCTTGAGCAAACAGCACTTACAGGTTCCAAGTTGTATAACTTCGCCCTGAAAGCAAGGCTTGTAATTAGCTCATGACATACGTAAATGTCCGCAATGATAAACTGAAAATTGAAAGGGGTCAAATATCGTTTGTCAGAGTGGTCATTCTGCTCAAAACTTCTGCACGTATATACTAACGCACAAGAAATGTCAGTTCGTGACTCATCGTTTTCCAGCCCTGATTAGAAAAAGCAACTCCCTGTTCAGTTTTGCTTCAGTGACACCCACAATAACTCTATGACTTGCTCCTGTCAGATTTTATACGGCAATTCACTTGACAACTAAGGTCGCTCTAGGAGCGTTTGGTGCATCAAATAGATTGCAGTGTTTTTTTGCAACGCTTTTGGACCCTGTTATTTACTATCCACTTGATTTAATATTCAAAAGAGAAAGGTCGTGTAAACCCGTGTACTCCGATGTAGAATCTCAAAGGGAACTTTGTCTCACCAGAGTACTCTTCAGTAAGTTGTGTTGGCGTCAAAGAGTGGATCACAATCGAGTTAGGTTCTGTTATTCTGGTACTTGTGTCGTGAGCTGGGCCGATCGCACTATGCTACCCACACTAGTACACAGTAATGGGGCGTGGACATATATTCGGATATTGAAGTAGCCGGGTGAGAAGTACAAGAAAAACATTGGGGGTATAGTGTGAAATGGTCCTTTGTGCATGCGGGAACTAGGCAGTGACAAACGTGACATCCATGGATTAATGTTCTATGCAAATAAGTGAGTTTGCTTGTTGTAGTGTTGACGCGCATACTACATATGTTGGTTTTCCAGATAAACAACTCTTATGTCAACCATGTTCTTGGCTCACAAGAGTTGGACCGACAAGCAGCTCCATCGTCAAATCACGTATTTGGTTCAGATGTCTATTCTAATGTTGTGCTTCGCTGACACTCAAATATCTTAACTAACAGCAGTTGTACAGTCACGTAGTGGATTAGCAGCTATTCTGCATTATCGTGTAGCTAATCGATAGACTACATGCAACAGTGAGAGGGTGAATTTAATTCCGATATCCGTATACAAGGCTGATGAACTAGTTAGGGGTTTGAAAAGATAGTGTATCATACATATTACTATACAATGTTGTAGTCCGATCAGTTAGCTGCCGTGATTACTTTTTTTCAGATGACTTCGCCTGCGGATGCTTCCACTAGTCGATGGACCATCATCTAGTAAACCCGATTCGGCTGATAAGTTCAGTACAACAACCTTAAATGAATACTGATCACGAGTGGAACATAGGAGGGATGAAGGACCCCACAACATTCTACGAACAATGTTTCTCCCGAAACTAAAGTCGTTTAACACACAAGTAGGTGTGAGTGGAGAGTCCATAGTTGTACAGTTAATATACGATAATTTCGTTCACTGAACATGCATTTCTTTTCTTACAGATTTTCAGTCTCTTCAAATGCTTTGAGCTGTCGGTTTGTTCTGTTTTAAAACTGTTATATCGGATACCATGTTGCTTACTACGGAAATATTACTTGTCTACTTGTGTGTGCCCTTCCGACAAAAATCGAAACAAATGTTAACCCAGATTATCGTACGTTCTGCTAAAAATGAAACACAGGGTTAACAATTAGGGGTATCAGTCACTTAGTATTGTCATTCTGGATGTCTACCTAGTTGTGGCCATTGGAGTTGTACCATTTTTCGGTTGTTCGAGCGTGACTGCTGAGCCAATTTTACTTTCCGAACGATGGGTAGTTCCATGTTTCTTGATTAGCCATATACTGCTGGTTATCTAATATGTACAAGCTAATCATCAGTCGCTATCAGTACTTATTCTGCGTGTCGCTACTTGATTGACGGGCAGCGCTGCCCCTGTCGGTTTTTTCCGAACTCGCTTTCGTTCTCCTCAGTTATCTGAACCCGTCACCACAACCCCTCTGTCTGCTCACGTTTTGACTCACCAGGTAGATCATGTCCGTTCAGATCACAGTCCATATCACTTGTCGTAAACTTTTTGTCCTGAACGATGATTGCACGGATGCAGCCAACCACAGATAAGCGCCTGACTGACAATAATCAGATTGCCGACTAAAAACTGACCACAACCTCCATTTCCATGCTAGCTGAAACAGGAAATGTTACAAGTGGCACGGTTATGTGTTTGGAGAACAAAATATCATGTTCTAATTAGCCTCCGATTGAGCATGTTTAAATTCCGATCCGCTAATTGTTGCTTTGAACCGTTAGTAGTCAGTTGCATCAGGCACCATTTCTGCTTGTGTTTTGTTACCCCCTATGCTGTTTGCGGTAAAATATTACCAGTTCAAACGCTTACTCGGTCCTGCTGAAAAATATTCTATTAGAGATCTGGTGTTTTATTTTCCCGAGATTAGTAAGTTGGTAGTGTTTATCTTTTGAAGTCGATTTCGCTGTTTTTCTCTCTTCAGTGGTAGATCAAATAACTAGCGGTCTTCGTTTGAAGTTTGAAGAGTCCTTTGTCTTCTTTGGAAGATTAACACCGAATTTCATCTCTGTATACAGGGGAGCATGTAATGTCCTGTGTGAACAGTGGCCGTAACTGGAGCACAATGTGCGATGCCGTTTTGAGGCGCAGAAGTGTTGCAGTTAATTTCTATTAAACTGTAATGAACACACCAAATTAATGAGTAATGAGATTAAACCTTCTTTGTGAACGGCATTGGTTCTATGAATACAAGTTAGTGAAGAGAACTATTTTTAAGCAATAAACCACCGGTTGAATAGGATGTTACGAGCTGTTTTCTTGAGTGTAAATCGATGGAGATTGTTTGAAATTTTTACTGTTGTTATATCCGAAGATTGTTCACCGGGTAACCGGATGATACATGACAAGTTCAGCATCCGTCTTCCACTTACGTAAGACACGGACCTCTACAAAATGCTAACATTGTATTCCCCTGTAATTGTAATAACATTTGAAAAGTTCCTGACTACAACCAGATGCTAATGATGAAGGGATGATTTGCTACCGAAGACACTTATTCAAATGTTATTTGTGTGTCCCCATCGGTCCTACTTAATTTTTCCGTTTGACCGAAAAAACCGAGAGTATTTGAATATTTTGTTGTATCATAACGACGCAACCAGTACAGCAAGTAGAAGTTGTTTGTTGTCGCTTCCTAAACTTCGCAATGCGAACTCCGCAAAGGTTTTGTGGCTCTTCACTCACTTCCTGTATCATCGATAATCTATACGCTTTACTTGTCAAACGCTTATTTTGAAACGAAGCAGCATTATTGTTTTAAAAGTTTTTATTCCATCCTCTTCTGTACTTTTCGACCAGAGTAAAACATATAATGTTTTTCATTGGTTTTCACTCAGAAAGCTCTTAACAGTGACAATTGTAGGAATATATTGGTTTCACTGTTTATGAGTCACAGTGATATTACAAACGTTTTCGGTATTCCTTTTACTCATAAAGTCTGAACATACGCTTATTTATATTATCAAAGTTGGCCTTTCGAAGTTGCACATAAATCCTATTGCTATAGTCCGCTTCTCAGAAGTTGTTTGCAAAGTTAATATACGCTTGTTTTCTTCAAAAAGCTTGTATTGCTAGCTTGCTGTTGACTCAGGTTCTCGTCTTGTTTATGACGTAACTCCGAACTTTATCAGTGTCTAATCATTCGTATAATGATCGTGTCTTTTTGGATAACTGTTTACACACCCAACTTGAGCAAAACAAAATTTCTGTTGTTTCTATGATTCAGGAGATAAGTAATCAGTGATATGTTTTGAAAAACACAGCTAAAACACACTGGAAAATCTGTTGAATGCACATTGTCCTAGCATGGTCCAGAAATGTGCTCGTTATGATCGATTCATTTTTATGCAAATACATTTTAGTAACCAATTGCTGTTTACAAGAAATATTCACTTAGCTCTCTCTGATACTCTGCACTTAATTCACTGAGATTTATCTCGTTGTTGTCAACTATCTTAAATACATATCTGATTAATTCACTGTTTCGACGCAGGGGAAAGTAGTATCCTTAGCACATGTCGTGCCTTGCATAGTTTTACATGACAAAATCGAACGAAAGTGTCTTCTTTTCTTAGTTACTATGTTTCAATCGGACTAAAAATTGACTAAAGTGTATACAAAACACTGAGATTTCAACGAAAGGACTACGATTCTTTAAGAGATCACCCGTTAGGATTAACAGAACAGTTACTGTGTACCCTTCCAAAACGGTCATCGAACCGGAGCATTATTCAAAAGCCAGTGTAGATAAGCGATTTTAAATAACTGTTTTATGGTCTCAAATGTGGGGTTAATGACACAGTAGTTAACGCCTGATGAAAATGAGACCAATGTTCAAATCGCAGCCGTGGAGAAAACAGAAATTACTGATGAAACTCGAAGCTACCTCCTATTTTCGAAAGAAGCTAGCTGGATAGTCCATACGAATGGAAAAAGCAACATAACTATAGGACTGAAGTTCAAATTTTACAAGGACATTTTCCATTAATGCGCTTAGTTGGTTTGTCAAATTTCTATCACAATTATATGTTGAATGATATGAGAGTTCGCCCTCAACTAACTTGAGTTTATGGTAGATATGACACAATAAGGAAAGAACAGCGATTAATACATATCCAGATATGAGCAAACCACAGGATCATCAGTTGCCTTTGTTTTAAACTCGTCTTCGATTCGACTAACGTAAAAGTACACTATTGATCGAACCAACTGGGAGTGACAGGTGAATGTTTTCGTGAGTTCGCTGTCACTAGCTGTTATATTTAAAATGTTATTTTTTTCCTTCTGAATGATGCAAAACAAATAATGATCGATTGTAGAGATATGCATTTTTGTGGTGAAATAAATTTCATAATAAAAGCCATATCTATTTTTGAGTTTCACACAAAATACAGATATGTTTTGTATCTCAGTTATTTCAGTTTATGTGAAAGCCATGTAAGCGATTTTAGTCAATTAAAGATAGTAACCGATATGGTTTGACCAAACTGTGTTCAGTGGTAACTTTACAAATATATTCTTTATATTATACTGTTAACCACTGCCAAAACAAACTGTATTATATCAAACTAAAATGCTGGTATAAACCTACCTTAACACGCGTAAACACTCACAGTTCCCAAGGCTTACAAGGTTACATATACAAAACTTCGAACTCCACACATGATGTAACAAAGTTGCTTATTTATGTCACTATCGTGATTCGGCTTTACCTAGGCTCCGTACCCATGGTTCACAGAGCCGCGACATGTGCAGCCGTCTAATGAAACTGTGAGTTGCAATACACGCCTAACAAAATATATAACGATCATGTAACGGCTTGTCATCGGAGTACTTACAACACATGTGGAAGTAGGTTGCCATGATGGGGGTGTAATACTAGGAATTAGGGACTTCGAATAGCCCTGGAAATCGCACTCGAATTGAAACATCCCACACAAGTAATAAGCAGAAGACCTAGTACTGGTTGTAGTAAGCAGTTCGTATTCATGGGACAGGAAAACAAATTTATGGATGTATAACAGTATTGAAGAATTCACAATCACTCATTGGCTGGTCATAGTAACACATACAAAGTCACAAGCTGAACGTTAATTGGTGCAATATGGAACAAAGAAATAAGCGAAGCACAGGAGGTGTAACATTGAGACTGTTCGTCCAATTCTGATGTAGTATCCTCAACGCGACGTTTGGATTGGTTCCTGGTTGGAACTCCCATCGTGTCGGGGTTTGGATAAGCGGTGTATCGAGTAGATTTTCACCACATGAGGGTATCACGACTGCGATTTTTGGTGATAGTGATGTGGACAGTAGATTTGAAAAGAAATTTCAAAGCAGCTATGCAACCACATTTGTTTCAACATCTGAATGCACAGCAGAGTAGGGTTAGTGAGTCGACGCGGTTACATTAGTTCATTTCCAATAAAATCACTCACTTCTCATGGTTTCTATTCATTTTACTGTCAATACTTCCTGCCTACCTCAACTGCTGACCTCTTTCCTCATCACAGTCATATGCAACCTAGGCCCAATCTGTGAATTTTCCCTGACAACCCCATGAAAACGTTTCAGCCATTTAATAGCTTTATGTTTTATCAGGTCAAACCTTCATTAGGCTCTTCCCAGTGGAGTTTCGCAGACAATTAATGTGGATTTCATGTCAGAGTATTGATCTCAATAATTCTGGGCAAATCGAATGAAAGGCTCATGTAACTTTTAGTTAATCAAGTCCTCGATGAGTGTCAAGGCAACCAACAATGATGTAATTGGCCAGTAATTAATGGGATAATTACCATCCCTTAAAGATAAGCACCAATGTGTACGTCTTCCAGGCTTAAAGAAGATTGTGTAGTGGGTATTGAATCGTTCGCTAACGATTCAAGTTCACAACGAGTTACGCGTAATCGATTAATCCAAAAATGCCTTTCTAAATACCCAACGGCGGAGAAGATAATCTATATTCGAAACGGCTAATGAGAAGGCGTTCGTAAAATTTGGATTTAATGCGGTAATAATTGATTCAGTGTATAGGAAAACTAAATATCTCACCCCAAATGTGAAAAATCATCAGAAATTGAATCAATAATGTGCCCGTACAACAAATTTGACAACTAGGCACCGCTCAGTCATAAGGGACGATAAAACGGAATTGGGTTCACTCAAACATATAGTAATTGGTTGGATTGGAGCATAGTGCCTGTTCACGTATCGAGAAATGGTAAGAATTATAAGCTACTCAAGAAAGAATATGGATGAAGGATGTCCTATTTTGAAATTTAGAAGTGAACAGGGCTTTGAGTGAATGAAATAAAATGGAAACGGTTACAGCAGTTGGTATAAAAATGAAAATGGTCAGTACTGTTTATTCCTAAAGAAAACTAATGGAAGATATGGCCACCTTTCAACACTGATCAAACCAAGCACAGCACTCTCAAAAACAATGCAACAGACCTTAAAAGAATCAACAATGAGGAGAAATAAATGCAGTATAATAAACCTCAACAAAAGATAACGAGTAAAGTCAAGGATTGCATTCATTCAGAATAAGCAATGCTCATGAAAGGTCCAATAATATCAGGAAGTATTCAATCGTCCAAACGTAGTAGATGACGCGAAACAATACAGTTAAAATTTAATCTACAAACGGAGTATTTTTGCTGGCTACTTGTCACCAGTGTTGTAGAGAGAACCGACAATTGCACATAGCAGAGTTTATTCAAGAGTGTCGTAATCACAATTTTTCTCAAGTCAAACAAAAATGTACAGTGAGATCTGGTGCAGCAGTCACGCGAGATCAGCAGAATGAAGCACAAAAATGAAAACATCTTAATATTCCCCTACCAGAGAACCAAAAACAAGCGCTATTGTTTGGGCAGAAGGCGAAGTAAGTGACAATGACGCAATTTAACGGAAACGAGCAGGCAAGTTAATCTGTTTACTTGTGACAGTGGTTAAATGCGGCTGGGAGGATTTAATGTCTGTGGGCGGTAGTTGGATGCTGCGTGGTGTATTCTCTGAGATTATATAAACCACTTCAATAGTAACCAGAGGAAGATTCGTTGTAAACTGAAGTTGAGTAGTCCGATGCTTGTGGAAACTCACTATCCGCCTAGGTCATCTTCAGACGGTCAGTACTGACGGTACCATACTTTCTAGCCCGATCAACGGTAAAGTACTTATCTCGGCGTGGTATCATCCTGAATGATCCACAGTAGGGAGGTCGCAGTGATCGGTTCATGAAGTCACATCAAATAAACACATGGGTATATATACCTAAGGCACGTGAACTACCACGGGACCATGCATATATTCGAGCGGAGATTGAGCAAAGATTCTCCATGTGCTTCCGAAAGTCTTGAACGTAGTTCATTAGCCAGCCGAGTGAAGTGACCCAGAAAAATTCAACATATGATCGCGGAGTTGATCTGTGAACTATTTCTGCTGAAGGGATTTTGCCATCTTCCTTTAGAATTGGATAGACAGTTAACAAGGTAAGCGGGGGGCATTCCGTCCGTTTGTGTTTTGAGGATTAGGCAATTAATAATGCCTTCAATTGTTGATGGAAACGACCCACTAGACCATTCAAATAGTGGTTACATGCAGTCGTCTTTATTTTTCAGTAAACAAGCATACACGTCAAATCATGGAATAGGTGGTACTGAAATTGCGCGTCTCTACCTGTAATAACCACAGAAGTTACGCCAAAATTAGCTACCCAGTGGAGGAGAAAGTCCTGGCAATAGTCTTACTTGTGGTATCTGGTATGGGAATAGCCACCGACCAACGAGTGAACCGATCGACACAAGTGAGCAAGAAAGCCTTTCCATCAGACGATGCCACTGGACCAACAAAATCTAAATGGATGTGTGAGAAGCGAGAACTTTTTTGTGGAGAAGGCCTGATGATGGGACAGCATGACGATGGATCTTGCTAAACTAGCAATGCAGACATGACTGAACCAAAAGGCATACATTCCGGTTCATACTAGGTCAAAGGCAATGTTGAGGAATGAATTTGACGGTGACGCATAATTCAAGGTGTGAGAGCAAATGTAAAAGGTCGAACGAGTGTTTATGACAAGTCAGTGGAACCAAAGGTTGGAGACTAATTGAAGCTACGTCGCACACGATATCGGAATGAGAACGAGGAAAGGGTCGTTGGATAACCAGAAAAATGGGAATATTCAGGGTTAGATGGTTTTTCGTCGTTTAGCTGCACCCCTGCAAGGTTCTCTAGGTTGATTTTAGGTGGGACTGAAACCACACCAATGAGCAGTCTAGAGAGAAAATATGCGGTGACATTGACAGATCCTGAAATCTGACAAATTTCTGTTGTAAACTTCGCGATAAAATCAAGATGACGGATTTCACTGGAGGAGAGCTTGTTTATTGAGGAGCTGGACGCGTAGACAAGTGGTCTATGGTTAGTCAGAAAACTGAAAACTCGACTTTCCAATAGATGTCAGAAATGACGAATCGACAGGTAAGTCACGAGTATTTCCTTACTGGATGTGCTATAATTAAGTCGGCTATAACTAGCCTGACTTTTAAGAGAATAAATGGGAGGGTCTGTAATTCCTTGTTGACAAGCTGTCGGAGGACTTCATCAGCAGCGTTTTCTGAAGCATCAGGCGAGAGAAAAAGCCGAGCGTTAGAACTGGTATGAAACGAATGCAAGGCTCCGGTTTCCCTAAATGCTTTTTTGCTATTTTTAAACGCATGTAGTGCTTGAGAATTGAAGAAAACTCCTATCTTTGGTCATCGTAAGAGATCTATTAGTGACTGTAGAATGTGTGAACGGTGTGGTATAAAACGGTGGTGGAAATTGATATTACCAGTAGAAAGCTGAAGTTTTTTATGAAATCGGGAAGAGGGAAATCCTGTAAACATTCAACGTTTGTGTCCGGTGATCGAATACTCTTGGATTCGACAACTTGTCATGAACATTCCAGTGAATCAACAGCAAGGACAAACATAGAAGGATTAATAGTAATGCCAAATTGGGCGGAACGTTCGAAAAGTAAACGGATATGTTGTTCGGGTTCGAAATGATCTTGAACAGTAATAAGCATATCATCGAGATAAATGTAAACAAAATCAAAATCACGGATAACCTGGTCCATGAAAATTTGGAAAGTTAAAGCAGCGTTATGTAGACCACATGACATTCGGAGAGATTCAAAAAGGCCGAATAGATCGGTTATCGCCGTTTCTGAAATGTCATCAGGGACCAAGGGAAAATGATGATATAGTCAATTTTGGAAGAACAGTTTTAACGTCCAAAGAAAGAAATCATGAATATGGGAAACTGGACGACGATTAAGGATTTAACACACTGCTGAGTGCAAGACACTCGCCTCACGAACGCCAACCACCTGAAGTACGGGAGTCATATTGCGGCGAAAAGACGTGCAACAAAGCACAATCAATATTGTCCAACTCGTTAGTGGCCATGCTACGCGCGCTGTCTCGCTTGTATGAACCGGGTTTCCAGCCCACAACACCCCCACCTCAACCCCGGTTTTCGTTCACAAATTGTGTGCACTTTCGCCCGTCTGATTTATGTGATCGTCGCCTTCTATCGGGGGGTTTTCCGCCTGTCATTTCTCGTCCGTTGGTCCCACCTTGTTGGGCGAAGACGTGTCCTGTCACCCGTGTTGTCCGTAATCTGTGAGCCTTGACCGTATTTCGCGACCGCGTCTGGATATTCCCATGAATGTTAGAATAATCGCGCCCCCGCGCTGGCCGTCCATCCCATTTTGCCTGCCTTGTCTCGTCCGGTCTCCCGTGTTATCCGTGATCCGCTCGCTGTGGGCTTCTGGACGTGCCTCGCCGCCACGTTGAGTTATTCCGTCGAGTGTTGGAATATTCGCACCTCCGGTTTGATAATCCGCCACAATATGCGATCGGGTGGACCAACAACTGTTTGACGGTCGAATAATAAACAGCTGCAACATGTGATCAAGTTGAGGTTTGGCTGTCTTCAGCTTTACGGGTGGCAATCGGTGCGGTCGGGCGGTAGTAATGCGACATGTAGTGGTGATGTAGTGAACTACCTTATGTTTAACTTTGACGGGATAGAACGAATGAGTTATCAGTTGTGAGGCAAAGTAGAAAATCGAGATGCAATCTAGGATGAATGAACGCAGATCAACTTATTTTGGTCTGTGTGCTGTGGATATCAACGTTGTACAACAACGTTGTGCGATCCAGAAGATTTTTTGCTGCATATCAACACAGTCCAAAATCGGGCAAAATATATATATATAATATGGCTACCTGTATGAAATGCATAAGTGCTTGGAGCTAATTAACCATAATTTGATCAAGCGCGTCAAAATTTTTATATGATCTTGATTTATCTGAAAGTGGACAAAGTGACCTACTTTGGTCGTCCTGGAAGGTAGAAAATCACGTTTATTATATTACTAACCAGCACGTTGTCAATTTACATCCACAAAATAAGTGATAGCTTCTACTTTTCAGGTTCAGTAAAGTATTAGCCAAAACTCATTTCTGAGTTTGAAGCTGTCGCTTGACCTTTTCGTCATGTGAATAACCTTTTGTGATCTCCATGATTAGAAAACAAAAATCCTTCCAGAAAACTTGCATACCAAAACTGAGGGTTATCCGGCACAATGGAGGCAACAATGATGTCCAGTTCTTCCATTAGGTCAAATCTGAGGGTAAATTAACAACCCTTTTCTCCTCACGAAATCCGTATTAAAAAACCAACCCTCTATTATTTCATGTTAAACATCACCCGCAACTGATCGCAGCTGTGGCATTCCCATAAAGTTTCCAGTCGGCCCCTTCCGAAAAGAAGCGTTAGACTCGAGTTTCGCTCCCGTTAGAGCTGGTCAGTAGTGCATATCCTTGCCAAGCCCGAGACTAGAACTCCGGCCACACTTTAATGAGGCAACCGTGTTGACCACTGCGTCACTGACCTCACATTAAGCACCACCGAATTATCATTGCACGTGAACGCTCAAATACTTTCGCTTCTGAGTAATGATCAGGCTGTCCGATCGTCTGGATAGGAGACGCAGTTACTGTCTGTTAACTCCAATAAATAACTCCGCGATTAGGACTTCCTAGGCGGGTCGAAATCCCCGATCTCATTAAACCTTTTAGGCGATACTTTAGATTACTGATGAGAATTCAGGGATTTGGTTTATTTCAAGTTGAACATCACCCACAATTGATCTATTATTTACGCATTCAAGCTTTACTTTCCTGGACATGTCGTCCTTTCTCTTGAACTGAGATCCGATGAAATCAGGCAAACAGATTAAGTTCTATCCACTCCACTTAATTCCATTGTTCTCACTAGCCGAGCACAGTAGTGTTGTTACGAATTCCTAGCCCAACATGTTGGTTCATTAGCGCACTGACCGAAGATTGCTGAAGTAAAGATGCAGCATACATTTTATGAGAATATGTTGACCCACCACCTAATCTCATCAACAGTACGCAAAGAGTAAACGTTAATAAAAGTCATGTTGGTTGGGGTTCCGTACTTTAATGTTATTGAGGATAAGTTTGGGCTTGTGGAATAATAAATTATGTATGTGTATGCATAGCTGTGGTTGTTAGCTCCATCAGCGCACACTCTGTGTGCGATCGAAACGCATTGCGTCAGGTTATGCAGATTCTTCGAGGAATCAAGTATCATTTTGGCAACAAAATGCCCATCCTGTTGTTAGTCTGTTTTACGTCGATGTACGTCCACAGTAGAGACCAGAACCCACAAGCGAGCATAAATATTCGGTTATTGAAAGATACCATCAGAGAACAGATCAATAGTGTGAGTAAATTGGGGAGGTTTACATCGACTACTAACGATGGTTAGTCCGATTCTTCAGCAGATGCCGCTAATAAAATATTGACATATGCCAAACTGTCACAATGCGGTCTGTTTCAATACTGTGAATATACCCGGTTTAGTCATGAGAAGAAATGCGTAGCAAACAAGCTCGTTTTCGGTGTTTCATCATCAGGCTAAATACAACACATTTATATGGGTTCGGTGGGGGTGGTAAATAACGTATCACTGAAGCGAAAGATGTCAGTCAACAGTTTCTGTCTGGTTTGAGTCATGAGACTTAGTTACATAACATAGACCACGTGAGTTTTACGAAATCTGCGAGAGATACATCACATCTATGCGACCATTTTATTCTGGGTTTGCGTACACGGCCGCGGAAGGTCTAACGTTTTGACCAGCCGTTTTTGAGCTCACAGTGGCGGTGAGTATAAGCGAATCGCGATGGCCTCTGCAATTGATAGTATACGACCTTTGACCTGTTCCGATTGTATCCCACATGTTCGGTAGATTGGCTTGAACGATCCTGTCCGATTGATTAGATGGTTCAGCCCGATCAAATGCGTTGCGATCTCAGACGAGCAGGGCCTTATCGATCCTCACGTCAGCCGCACCGGTTGGTGCTCCCGAATACGTTCGGATAATCGCCGTGTTGTGCGACCTATGTAGCTTGTTCCAGGAACAAACAAAATGGTAAACACAAAAAGAGGCGGCATCAACAGGCAATATGTCTTTCAGCGGAAGGCGCAATACTGGTGTGGAGTTAAATTGAACGCGTAGTTGAGCTGCGAAATACGTTTTAGTGATGGCTACATTAAACTTTCATGGCCGTGTACGCAAACCCAGAATAAAATGGTCGCATAGATGTGATGTATCTCTCGCAGATTTCGTAAAACTCACGTGGTCAATGTTATGTAACTAAGTCTCACGACTCAAACCAGACAGAAACTGTTGACTGACATCTTTCGCTTCAGTGATACGTTATTTACCACCTCCATCGAACCCATATAAATGTGTTGTATTTAGCCTGATAATGAAACACCAAAAACGAGCTTGTTTGCTACGCATTTCTTCTCAGAATGCGGTCTGTCGATTAGATGTTTCACAGTCATAAGGCGCCTAAACAGAAACACGAAATTGAATCATTAAATCTCCTATCAACTAGTAAATAATGTAACAGTTAGCTAAATTTTTCATTTCGTTTATGATTATGAGCATTATTTTAAGACTGAAGCACATTTAGTTACTTATCCCCCAGTCACTTAAGTTATGACTATATAGAAAGTTGTAAACCAAACACTCGGAGATACAGCATAGTAATGACTTAATCGTACGAAAATGAGTAATCAATACAATCGTTCCGATTTTCTTCTCGAAATGGCCTGGTGTAGCAGTATTGAGTTAGCCCACAATTAGTGATCAGTGGACTGTGTGAACACAGATTAATGGTAAGAGTAAATGAATAATGGAAGCTTGATTAATAATTGATGGGCGGCAACGAAAGGAAAATCACAACGCATTTCGTTATTCAAGCTGAATGAGTGAATGCGTAATATTTTGTGTTGTCCGTAATATGGGACTTAGTTTATAGGCTTATATAACAGAAACATTGGGACATAATGCGCCTGTGAGACGTAGTTGAAAGTCAGTTATGACAGTGAAAACCTGTATGTGTATGAGTTGTGCAACGTGATACATAAAAATCTTTAAAGCACAAAGAGAACAATATAGCGTAAGCTGAAATTAAGTGGAACCGGTGGTTAACTCGACTCTTCAGCAGATACCTATTAGAAAATTTCGGTGAAACGATAGATAGTTTGCATCTGGCAATCGGGCTCTACTGTGAACTGTTCAACTGGTACGTTATAAGCTACCGGTTGACGCATAGCCCTAGTTAATCAACCGCTCCTCTTATTATGGAAGTAGCCATCAGTCCTCATTGCCACTCACATGAGGTGACCTGTCTCTCCTGAGTCACGCCTATATCACCCGAATTCAAGGTGGATTTGTAAAGGTCTGCCGATTAGTCTGGTCAATTTTGGCTCAGGCCTGCATTACGCCATCCCTCGGCTACTTTGGGTGTTTCAACCCTGCTTCAGCTGTCACGGCAACCGTTAGACTTATTCGAATGGCTACCGCCGTGACATCTGAGACAGTGATTGCCCGACTTATCTGGTCACTCGAACGACGAAGACGGCGAGCGAAAATTATGTCTGTCTGACTGGATCGCTCATGTATCACAGACGGACCACTAGCTTGTCAAGGCTGTCGGTGTTTGTGCCCCATGGTAGGAACACACCCGCGTTCCCATTGCTGAACGGGGCTGGGTAGCCTGTGCTCCAGTCAGCTTAGAGTATAGATACAAACGGGCTAGCTTCATTTGTTGTCTGCACCCGGCGGGTTCGTGTCCACTCACTCTGTGAAAGTTAACCAAGCTCTGTGTCGGTCAGTTTATCCATGTAGACATTGGCCGTGCTAACTCGTTCGCCGGTGAAGTCCAGAAAACCCTTTTATGATAAATTAAAGTGATACCGATACCTCTTAATCTAGGTACGACCTAAATATATATACCGATTCTGTGTATCTGGAAGCGTACACACGCAGAGCATAGTTGACAAAATCGCTCGCGGCATTCGTATTTGAAACGACCATTCCGTCTACGTAGTGCAGACGAGACCTGATGAGATGGTTTTTGGTGATGGATGCAGCAGTGCTATAGAACAGTTTCTAGTTGACATTAAATTTATTAGTCAGATCAATCTGGTGCTGACGTTTGATGGTCTCTGTAGCTGGTGTCACGCGGTTGCGGACTATATAATATTCATCGTATGCTTCTTTGTTCTCCCAAACCGACACATGTTCCAAGTTACTGTCACCACTTACTTTGTGCAGCACGGAAGTGTGTTTTGGCCCCTGGATCTCCTAGGTTGCCTGAATAGAACGTACGTGTCGATGGATTTTCTGACAGTGTCTCTAATAAACGGTCAGTGGTCATTGATTGTTAGATGCATAGTGGCATCTGATCAGCAAATATCTTCAAGTTATTTGGAGGGGGTATCCAATTCCATTTGTAAACTTTTCTTTACGAAGTTTCGAGTTGGGGAAACATCTTTGCTTAGCTTGTCAATACAGAGTACCGTCCGGGTCAATTTGAATCTAGTCGTTCTGGTTTGTGAATATGTGTAAGTCTCGAAAAAAGCGAACACTTCTATTTCGGTCCTCGTAAAGCCAACCTCAGTTAGGATGAGAGCTGTGGGTAGTTTTTTGTTTGGGCGGTTGTAGTAGCTGATAAAGCATCATTGGAAACCTCAGGATGACTTTGGGTGAACGATTATTAACGAAGATCTCATGGGGTTTTCCGAATTTGGTCTGCACATAACCCGATACGACCCAACTGTGGTGGCGGACGGTGACCCGATTTATTATGGCTTAATCAGTCATGCGTTGAGTCGAAAACATTTGTGGAAGTCTAAGTGCTAGAATGAATGCTAAATGAGTGGGCGTAGGTAACCTATTAACACTTGTCACTTGGATTCCAGAGAACTCAGATTTGACGTCTATAAACTTCCGCGGGTTTAAGTCATGAATTGCATTAGCAAAATTGCGTGTAGTTCCTCAAGGGGAAATAACGTGAGTGAATATTTATTTATGCTTTCTACTCAGATTTAAAGATTTACAGTTGTTTACTAAGTACCGATCAGACCTGTGGACGTCTGAATTTAGTATGATTGAGTTTTTAGACCTATCATACGTGACTTGTTTTAGCACAATTAGTTCCTCTATTTATGTCTCATCATTGAATGTGACATGAAGCGGTCTTGGATGGTCGCCGTACTTCGGTATGAACATCACGAAGGACTCACTGTAAATGTAAAGTAGAAACGCTAAAAAGACTGAAATTTTTGAAGTGCACAATCAGGATAGTCTTGTCATATGCCTTCAGTACAAATAACTCTCGCGATTAGCTCTCAGTGGGGTTCAATACAATGAATAATAATGTAGTGATCACGTTTGGTTGTAGTTGCTTTGGGTGTATTTTCGCATCCACCAGTAGCCCTTGGATCGATATATCCTCTAACAGAACATGGATCGCATCTTTCTACCACAGCGGCAAATGCAAGTGACTTTGCTCTCTTGTTCAATATGACTGTGTTGTAATACTCGGAATTAGGAATTTCGAATAGCCCTAGAAATCGTACTCGAATTGAAACCTCCCGAGCAAGTAATAAGCAGAAGACCTAGTACAGGTTGCAGTAAGCAGTTCCTATTCGTGAGACAAGAAGCCGAATTTATGAATGTACAACAGTATTAAAGAAATCATAGTCACTCATCGGTTGATCATGTGGACACATACAAGGTCACAAACTGAACGTTAATTAGTGCAATACGGAACAAAGAAATAAGCGAATAACAGAAGACGTAACATTGAGACTGTTTATCCAGTCCTGATGTAGTATCTTCAACGCGACGTTTGGATTGGTCTCTTGTTAGAACTTCTATTTTGTCGGGGTTTGGGTAAACGGTGAATCGAGTAGATTTTCGTCACATGTGTTTATGCTTTCCATCGGAAGACGGGCAAGACACAGGTGTTATATGGTTAACCTGTGAGTTAAACCTAATATTTAAGTTAGACAATACATGGGATTTCTCACTGATGTGATATTTCAAGATTTTGGTAGCCTTTCGTGTGAGACTTCCGTGTTATACACTGGTATGGTGTAATGTAACAGAACCGACAACGGGCAATGGATCGGTTTTATGGTGCCGGATTTTGTGACACTCAAGACCCCTTGATTCACTATCAGCACTTATTACAACAATTGACTTTGGGCTTGCCGGAAGCAGATGAGAAAACGAAGGATAGCTTGGTGATGGAGCGGTTCATCCAGAGTTTGACGCCGGAGTTGCAGGAGAGCGTTCGGATGACCGAGTCTTGTGGGATCACGGACATCGAGCGGCTTGTCGGAATTGCACAGCACCAACCCGTACGAACGCAAGTTGGACGGCTGGAAGTCAGGCAGCTCGAACAGGAAGTGGACCAGTTGACGAAGGCAGTGGAAAGTTTGAAGACGAATATGGAACCAAGAGGAGGACAAGTTAGAGGAGCACGTCGACAACGTCACCGCAACCATTGTTTTGTTTATAATGGGGTGGGACACTTTGCCCGCCAGTGCCCTAACAGACGTCTTCATCCTTGTCTTTCGATGGCAACGGGTTATCATGGGGGCGTTCGATGGGTAAAGATTTTGATAACGTGAGAGCAAAAGAGTACGATGGTAGATACGGGAGCGGGTGCGGCGATTACACGCAGAACACCAGGATTGCCCCTTAGGTCCGGTAATTGGCATGTAGTTACAGTCGGAGGACGGCGTTAAAGGTGTTGGGGACTCAGAACGTTGAGATCCAGATAAGTGGTATCAGGCTACGCCACGCAACGTTAGTGACTGACAATGTGGAAGAGAATATAATAGGCGCCGATCTGTTACGTCGGTTGAAAGCAAGCATATACCTGGAGAGGAAAGAGTTGCCTGTTGTTGGTGCTGTCGTGAAGTGAGGAGATCTTTGCACAGCTGCATGAAGCTAGAATACTATTCCTCACTGGTTTGCGCTGCGGTTACTAGCAACTACCAATGGCACGCAAGGACAGAGCCAGGACTGCTTTTTGTGCCAAGGGACAGCAGTACGAATTCCTTAGGATGCTGTTTGGTCTGTGCAATGCTCCAGCGACCTTCAGACTTCTCTTGCTTTGCATTTTGGAGGGTCAGGAAGGAGTAACCGTATACAGAGATGACATCGTTGTATTCTCCAAGACAGTGTGGGAACACAGGCAGATTTCGTGCAGTGCTGCAGCGAACCAGCGCAGCCGGCCTAAAACTGAGTAGTAAGAAGTGCCAAATAGTCCGCAGTTTTATCGCCTGTTTGGGACACACGGTTGGCATTGGAAAAAGCCAGCCACTGCCAGAGAAGTTGAGAGCTGTCAAGAAATTTCCGGCACCAAGGTCAAGGCGGTAACTGAGGTGTTTCCTCGGAATTGTCGGTTACGATTCGAAATTTACGCCAGGGTTCTCTCAGAAAGCGTATCAATCATTCCAATTGCTGAGGAAGGACAGGAAATTTGCATGAACTGAGGACTTGGAGATGGCGTTCAACGGACTCAAACAGGAGGCTGCCAGCATTCGACGGTGCCTGACAATTCCAAAACCAACTCAGCCATTCACGGTCTCAGTTGATGCTAGTGATGTCGGAATCGGGGCATGTCTTCCATAACCTTCGGGGACAATTGAGTATACCAGCGGAATATTGACGAAAGCCGACAGAAAGTGTTCTACCACGGAGAAATGATGCCTAGCTATCGTCTGGACGCTGGAGAAGTGAAGGACCTATCTGGTAGCGACGACCTTTCGTGCTGAAACCGACCACAAACCACTGATCTGGCTGAAGATGTTGAAGGATCCACGTGGACGACTGGCACGCTGGGCACTTCAACTACGAGAGCTCATTCTTACTATCGGACATGTCAACGGCACGTACAATGAGGTATCTGATGCACTGTCGCGACTAGTACAGCGAAGCGAGCTGTCAGCTGGAACCATACCCGTGAACGCAACATTCATTGCAGATAAAGACATCTTGGTCAATCAGCGGCAAGACTCTCAAGTACGCGAAATGTGTGAACATCTGATGGCAGCTACCATCCCCAAGACGTTGACTTCGGGACTAAATGAACTGGTACAGATCTGGGACCGGCTACTCCTGGAGGATGATCAACTCGTCGTCGATGTGGAGATACAATGAGGGATTCGATCTCGAAGATTGCCATTTATTCCAGTGGACCAGAGGGAACATGTGATTCGACTGGCACACACAAATGTTCACATGGGACGAGAACGCGTGTACGGTCTACTGCAGCGAAGGGTATTTTGACCCACAATGCGGAAAGATGTGATTGATTTCATTCGAGCCTGCTCCCATTACCAACAGAACCGGGAGACGATGAGGAAAACAACGCCGATGCAATCGATTGTAGCAGAGGAGGTCGCGCACACCTGGGGTATAGACATTTTTGGTCCGCTCCCAACAAGTTCGAATGTAAATCGCTACGTAATTGTCATGGTTGACCACTTCACACGATGGGTGGAAGCCATTCCAACGGCAGACCAAATGAGCGGAACGGTGGCACACGCTTTTATGAACAACGTCCTGGATCACTTTGGAGTACCGTACGGAGTTATCATAAAACAAGGCTCGTGTTTTGGAGGGCAGCAATTCCAGGAAATGCTGAGAAATTGGGGGATTCAGCGCTTGAGAACATCGCCGTACCATCCACAAACGAACGGGAAGACGGAGGTGTTCAATCGTACAGTGAAGGAATGGCTGAATAGTAGAGGCAATGACTGGGAAGAGGGATTATCAGAAGTTTTGTTTGGATGCCGCAAGACAAAGAATTCAACAACTGAGAGTTCACCATTTGGGCGATGGAACGGACCATTTTTCATCAAAAACTGCAGGAATACGAACTTCCAAACAAACCAAGGTCCTCGTGAGCGATGGATCAATGATGTACAGTTGGTATCCTGGTACAATCGCGGCAAGTTCCTTAAAGGAGGGGCGAGCGTGGTGGACTATCAGGCAGGAGGTATGAGTATTCGAACTCCCGGCGGAATACCTCAACACAGATGGAGATGCGTTCAAAAACCCGTAGCGAGCGGATGGAGAACGGCGTTGGCGACCGGATGAGTCATCGTTCGACTGAATCGGACCAACGGGTGAGACGTGGCAGCCAAAATAGAATGGATGACTAAATTGGAGTCGTGATTATTCCAACACTCACAGGAATATCTCGACACGGCCGTGGAGTACGGTCAAAGCCCCCAGCGGATAGACGGAGGACAACACGAGCGACCGGACAAGCCATCGCTCAACGAAACCGGACCAACGGACGGAGATTGGCAGGCGGAAAACCATGAATAGAAGGCGCCGATCACACACATAAACCGGGCAGAAGTGCACATGGCGTGTAGATTGGAATTGTGATTCAAAATCGCGAGCGCGCATGTAGCATGGTAACTAGCGAGTTGGTCAATAAAGAGTGTGTTTTATTGGACCCCTTTTCACTACAATATATATTACATTTGTATGGCAATTTTACAGAGGAAGCAATAAATAGATAAACAAAGAACGGATGGTTATTGGGTTCCCTTAAATCAAAGTCAAGTGTGTAATCAGGGTTTGCACTTGAACAATGCGTCCTGACAGGGTTACAGGGTGCAGAGGTGGCTAAGGTGGCCTGGAAACAGAAAAGAAACGTTTATGGGTGCAAAACGGTAAGTTACATTGTGAATTCCAATGATCTGAGCTGTGAGCAGCCTCCAACGCCTCACCGTTCTCTACCGGGTGACCCTTACTCGGTAGATTCTGCGAGGTGCCTCCATCGCATTGATATATTCACTAGAATCTACCAGGTAAGAGACTATAGTGCTGTTAACTGACTTCGTTATTTCACCGTCGATCCAGGCTGGCTGGTGTTCACAGATCGGTTTTGCTAAGCGTCTGTTCGGGCCGCCAAAAAACTGGTTCCACAAGAAGAAGTAAATCAGTATACACATGATAGTTTACAGAAACAGGCGTGGGCACGGGACCACGTTGAAATTAAGGTGGACATGAAGTTTGGCGGCACTCAGGAACCTACGTGACAGTTTCAGCTGGCTCATCTCCCTTGAAAATGTAATTGCTGAAGAATTAACAAACATACGTGCAACGCTCACACAAACTGGCCACCCGGAAAGGTTCATAGACCGGGACGTGCCACAGCGGAATGGAAGCGACCAGCCGCATCTAGCAGAAAGGAACGTTTTGTTGGATGTGACCTGCTTGGTGCATCTGTGACCGAGCTTTCTGGTCGCCACTGTGTAAGGTGAAGATACCGTAGTATAAACGTCAAGGCCGCCTGTGTGTCCCACACTCGTACTGAGACTCAAGCTGCGTTCTAATTGGTCGAGCCTTCAACGGGCAACGATTCATTCGTCCATGCACGCATGAATGAGTTTGTGGTCTGCAAATATGAAAAAATAGTTTGCACTTCTACTGAGTCGATAGTTCTGTCAACAGGTGTTGCAGTCTTTAGGGCTTACTGTTGAGTGCACACGTATACGAATACAACAGATACACTAATAGGACTTTTAATTGTGCTAACGACTAGATCAACATTACAAAACAGCAGCTGCTAGTGTTTGGGAGGTCAGCGGAACCGATGAATTCACACTGATGCAGACAAACATCAAACAGCAATCGCTCCAAGACTAACCGAACATCAACTGATCTAGAATGAGAAAGAAAAGGATTAGCAAACAGAGTGATTAGGGTAAACGAGGTAACATTATAGACTAGGAGATGGGGAAACAAAAATGGAATTGCATGCAGGAAGTTGTCATTTCGCTCAGCCGATATCACGGGCCCATTTACTGGTGAATAACCAAACAGAAAAGTCGGAGACGGATTTCCGCACAGGGTATCTCTCGATAACATTTCGTTACACCTCATATGGTACATACTGCAGTCTACGGGTTTGTAGAGCAACGTTCACTGGGCACTGTGGTGCTCATGGGTACCACATTGTTGGACTCAAATCAGAACGTGAAAAGTCACAAACAACAGGTGTCATCAATTGCTTGACACTTGTTGACATTTCAACCCCTAATTGAACCAGCAGAAAGCCTTTCGGATATGTTACCCAACAAAAAATCAAACTTTGTGTGGTTTCAAGACAGAGGTGGATCACGGGATTTTTTTATGATGGATACATCATTTGTGTGAACTGGTTGGCTAGAGAGCTCCTCCTATCTGCTCAGAAAAATAACAATGTAAAAAACCGCTTAAAACACAATTTCGTGTGGAGCTAAAGGTTGTGTTATGGCTGGCGATGCACATTTTTGTACAATTTTTTGATTGGTTTATAAGTGTGGATTATAAAACTACAGTCTTCAGCCAATGGCCTAATTCATGCAACATCATATCTACTTAAACTTGGTCTCAACTGATAACTGCATTATGGTACATTAAGAATCCCGTTCCCATGCATGTGAACCCCGTAAGTGTTGGTCGGTTTCGTCATTTGTATGAAACCTACTGAAATCAATAAGAATGCTCCATATAAAAAAACACTCGTTCAAAGGTTATCCTGTGTATCGAAATTAAATTCGGTGGTCGATCTCTTCATCAGTCTTGACAACTGCTGATAAATCACTCGGTCATGACGCGACTACCAAAGGGACAGTGATTTGAGAGTGACAAAACGTTTCACCGTATCAGTGAAAGTGGTATTCATTGGTTCTTCCAGATATCTGAACAGCAATTTGTCGGAAGCGAAGAGCCATGATCACGTGTCAACCAGTGTACTACAGACAGCCAAGGGTGACCTGTTTACTTTTGTGCCATTGGTCTGACAACCATTAAACAGGTGGGCCTTTTGTTATCTGGGCATCAGAAGAACGCCATCCGAATGCTGAATTTTTATTTCAAACACCACACCAGACAGCTTTGTCTTTTTCATTTATAAAGTTGCTTGTTATTCACAACAGACTAACTGGGTCCGTATCCCACGGCCTTCTGACTGTACTGGGCCAAAGGCGACGTTGAGCTTAGTCTATTTCATTACTCACTGTTACTAATAAATAGTTTGGCAGATTGATGAGTTTAGGTGAGGCACAACCGTGAAAAGACAGGGCTTCGGCTGGATTCGAACCAGCGACAGAAACACCATGCTTAAACGAGAACTCCTGCTGGGGCAGTCGATATCCTCGATCATTTGGTGGATTCCATATGAGATAGTGGGACGGGTGGGTAACCGAGTCCAAATGCGAAATTTGCGAGCTCTTGGCGCGGCTTCGTAGCTCAGCTGGTAGAGCTCTTGCCGCGTTGAGGCATGGTGTTTCTATCGCTTTTTCGAGGCCAGCCGAAGCCCTGACTTTTCACAGTTGGGTCTCATCTGAACTCACTGTTAGTCCGAGGAGTTCGAATAAGACACCAATTTACAAATGGCTGCACGCACGAAAAAATGACAGCAATTTTAGGTGGTCTGAAAAAAAGAGTTTCTGATGTTATCTGCAGCCCCTAGGTTGCCCTGTGATCGGTCAAAAGTATCCGTGTTAATGTACTGTTAATATACTTAGTTTTGAACGCCGCCAGACAGAGTAGAGGATTAGTTGTCGACTCATCGCCAACCAAGCCGATACTGTCTAGAAATTTTAAATTCAACCTAAGTGCACTATCCTCAGTGAAATTAATCGCACTTATGGGGTCAAGTTCTATAAGACTAGATATCAGTAACAAAAATGATACAGAGTACACTTCTGTGGTTTCGATACAACGGCTCGGTTGTATAATTGTGTTGATGATAAACCTTTGAGGTTAAGACAACCAAGCTCATCAAGATTCTCTCCTGTTTACTCCAACCGATGACCTCCGACTGAGATTTCTCCTGGTTCAGCGGCATTCTAATTACCGTTGATTTGAGTTAACATGACAGTTACTGTCTTCTATCGAGGCGATCGGGCAACCTAATCATTACTTGCAAGCGAAAATGATTGAGTGATCACATATGATAACTCGGTCGTGGCCAATGTGAAATCGATGGCTCAGTGGTCAACACGGTTGCCTAATGAAAAGTGTGACCGGAGTTCTAGTCTTGGCCTTGGCAAGGATGTGCACTACTGACGAGCTCTGATGAGAGCGAAACTCGAGTTTAGTGCTTTCTTTTGAAAAAGGTCCATTGGGAATTCTATGGGAATGCGACAGCTGCGACTGGTTGTGAGTGGTGTTCATTCTATACAACGACCAAAATATCCTACTACTCATCGGTATTAACTAATCATCGTGGTCAATTCCCTTGCAAACTTGTCGTATTTAATAAGCAAGACTTCTGAGTAAAGGGTAACGAGTGAACAGTGTTCACTGGTACGCACATAAATAGAGTCGAAATGGGACCGAACGGAGAATGCGATCATGCAATTAAGAAGGTCCTAATGAAATGGATGAAGAAAATCGGACACAATTTTGGAGGAAAGTGACATACATGCTTTAAAAGGTTAGATTGCTTTAAAATCAATATGTGTACGAAGATAAATGCCTGAGGAGTTAAACAGATTATCCATAGATCCAGAAAGAGTCTGAAAATCTTTGGGTAGGAAACCATGGAAAATATTGGCAGAATAATATAGCCAAAGGGGAGTAGACGTATATTCACAAAACGAGGGGTAAGATTACACAGAGTTGTAAACGAAGTTAGAAGTGAACCATAAATGTGGGTCACTTCACTTCAGCAAGGATGTTGTTAAGATGAGAAGACCAAGTCGTTTCAAATTATCTTTGGAAACAGGTATCAAAATTCTGCTGGTGAGTTGTTCCTTCAAAAAAGAAAAACAATATGTCAATACATTTGGAGGTATCTAGCGATAAAGGGCGTGTGTTAGATGAAGTAGCCAATCACGTAAGGCAATTTTGCAAGAGGAGGGATGCTGGGCGCCAGAAACAACATCATTTGCAAAAACACATTTTAGGGAATGGAAAAAAGAACTGCTTTTAGGAAAACACCTGAACTCTTGAGTGCTGGGTATAATTCCCGACTGTTTAGGCGTGTAGGCTGAGAGCACCTCGGAAAATAAACTCCAGATTGCATTACGACAGGCTGTTCAATATTATACTGTTTGAGAAGATAAAACCAAATCTCTGTATTGATGCGGTTGAGAACATTACTGTGGTTGAGGAAACAGAAAAAGACTGGTCTACAGCTGTAATTCGGGGATGACAAAACTGAGTAATGAAGACTGGACAATGTGCCACTAGTCGACTGTGACTGACTACACGTGAGCTGATGTAGATCTGCATAGTTGTTTCGCGACATCAGTCATTCGGAGTGAAGCCTTCCAATAACTCTTAAAGCCACCGAGGTACGTCATCAGCAGACAGTTAAACCTGCCTTTCTTTGGTTCCAGCGTGATGCCAACAATTCTCCAACAGTTAGTATTATTCATATAGATTGAACATCACCCACAATTGATCGCAGCTGTTGCATTCCCATAGACTTTTCAGTCGGCCCATTTCGAAAAGAAGCACTAGACTCGAGTTTCGCTCTCATTAGAGCTCGTCAGTAGTGCATATCATCGCCACTGCCGG
>LUCH01000350.1:221387-239616 GCA_013368495.1 Paragonimus heterotremus | reverse complement strand
GTTAGTTACGTGTAGTAACGAAGAAACGTGCGGCCAGTAATTAATATAATCAATACAGGAGTATATATGTGTCAGACCTACAGTACGATAGTTTGACCAATGAGGTATGAGGATCAGTTGAGATTGGCATTGTGCACTCGGCCGACAACGGTCGGTTAGTCGAGCGGTAGGGTCGCGGCCTGCGGTGTGACGGGTCCGTGGTTCGATCCTCCAGCTGGCGTTTTGCCATCCAACTATCAGTTTCAGTTGGAGTGATCCGAACACAACTTCTGTAGATTCTGGCCAGAATCTACAACTATTAAGGGAAACGTCATGCCCTCCATGTTTGAGAGCAACAGGGTGTAGACTATCTGCAGCAGGAAGATAAGAAGGTTTGATAGTAGCTAACTGAGAGCGTATTTTCACTGCACCAACAGTGACGTGGCTTAGGAGCGTGTTTGTTTTTACAGGGAGGAATGGATGCAATGTATTTTTCTCAGTTTCAAAGGAAGCAGCAAAATATGAATTGAATTCCTCGCACGTTGTACAGGATCATCTACGGTGGATTTGTTCTGTAGTGTTACTAAAGAGCTCCTTGTACAGTTCCCGCGTTTCAATAACTGCATCAGCTTAAAGCTCTTCCCTTTGCTGTTAAACGCATGTTTTTCCTCATTTAGGCGGAGTATCTTGGTTCTATGTTCTATAGTGTCAAACATTTTATGCGTTTGAATAATGAAGGAGAAATTATGTGTTTTTCGGTGTCATGATTTAAGACTTTTGAGCTCACATTGCTCCTTCTTAGTGAGGAACCTGCCTTTACCACACACATTAAGGCATTTTGATCTTTCAGGGGCTAAGATATCCATAAAAAACTTGGAGTGTTCATTAACCACTCCGGTTGCAATACTAGGGTCAGAGGTAATGAAGAATGTGCTCCACACCAAAGACCTCGGCAGAGTGGCGAACATGATCCAGTCGATAAATTTTATTTGGCGATAACAGATTATGTCCGACATTTGTACAGCTTTTAGGTCAAATATGAAGTTGACCACGTTGAGATCACTTCCTGGAAACCGTTCCAGGACGGATACTTTGGCAGAAGAGGTATCCGTTGTAAAAATGAGATCTAACGTGTGGTCTGGCCCGATAGTTGCTAAAAGGTGTTGGCGCCAACCATTTACTTGGACACATGCGAGAAATTTTGCTTGATTTGTAGGAGCTGTGAAAGAGGCCCAAGAAATAGTGGGCATATTTAAATCTCCACCAATTATTGTGTACTGTGTGGGCAACGTTGACACATAATTTGGTCAATTAATAAGGTTATCATGTTGTCATGTGTGGCGTTAGGTGGTCTGTAGATGCATCAGAAGGGTAGTTCATGGGATTTAGTTGACATTGATAGCCACAATGAGTCATTATTTCTACCGAGACATGGCTCATCGAGTATGGTTGCGGAATACTGCTCCTCTAATTAAATTAAACACCCACCACCGCGTCCTGTACCGCAATTTTTACGGAACATATGATGACCTATAGCATTTAGTTGTGTGTTTGAAGTCTCAGGGGTACACCGAGCTTCAGACTAGAACAATGGAAGGACTACATAAGAAGATGAAAAATCTAAAAATGTGCATCTTGTTGACTAGTGAGCGTTCATTCAAAAGCAATAAACTTGATGCATTTCCTTATTCGAGGTCATTTTTAGACCTTTAAAAATGCCCAAAACGGAGGGGTCTTTGTGATTAAGAGAATTTGGTGACCTCGGTCCTTACAAAGGATGCTCCAAATAAATACCAAGAAGATTTCGAATTCAGGACTGAGATGTTCCGACGTGAATAGAATAAATAAAGACAACAGTGGCCTTCGCGGAGTTTTGAAAACACGATACTCTTCAAACCCACAACACAGGCAGCTATTTCACAACAACATCTGATACCATGTGGTTTCCCAACATGCAGGTAGCTACGTGCCTTGTTTTATGGTGACCGATTTCCTTTGTCCCTGAACTCCAATCGCGAGCGACGCCAGTATCCTCCGCCCCTCTCGAGGAGGTATGTGGTTATTATTTTTCTCTTGATCGTCCTGCCGTTTCTCTCAAGTATACCTCGCGGATATGATTGTCGGCATCTCTCACTTTCCTGTTGATTGCGGTCTTGGGCCATACATCTACAGGCTGAGGGCTTCTAATCGGTATTACAAGGTCACCGGCTTCCACGTTTGGCCCACCCCTGGTTTAATCATGGTACGCCCGGTCGGAGGGTAGGTACTCTTTGTTCCAACGTTTCTGCCCGCCTCGGTCCTGCCGTGTCAACGTACGTAAGGCCCGGGTTTGACGTCGGGAACATCAGATCGTTCGGTCTTAAAACTGAGGGGCCGCCCGGATTATAGTAGCCTGGAAACAAAATTCTGTCATTCAGGATTCTCTTGACCTTGATCAAGTCACTGTGGAGAGCCTCGTCCCATATCATCTGTTGCCTTACGAGAGCTTGCGTTAATGGTCGGACTGCGTTATTCATGCGGTCCAACTTTTAACTTCAATAAATAGCAGCTGCGGGATTGTAGTGCCAATGAATTTTACGAACCGTCAGATTCTCATGGGTTTTTTCTTGGTCGAATTCAAGTGATTCCCATTTAGTTACGATCCCGCGCCTACGAATCTGGTCCCGTTATCGGTGTACATAAATTCCGGTAAACCTCATTGGCCAGTGAACCTCATTAGAATCCTCGGGAAGAAACCGTTTTACGTTCACTGTGCTACCCCCAAATTTTCAGCTCTCGTCATTGAACAAGTGAAGACGCAGCCATATATTTCACAAACGCCCTTCTTAACCAGAACTTTCAGAGTTCCAAAATAATATACGCCACGAGCTACAAACTGGGAGTCACTTGCTGCTGTGCGATCAAAAGTAAGCGGAGCCATCAATTGTTGCCGCGGCTCCGCAGACAACGTTCTGAACTTTGTACATTTCAGCAGCGCGCAGTGCATATTAGCCATGCCCCTGACAAGTCAAAACCCCCTTCGAATGGACGACAGGATGTGACTAGCTTTCATGTGACCTCCGATCTCAAGAGTGTCTGATAATCACACCCGTAACGACACCATGAGGCGGCCACAGCGTCAATGGAGCACCATGAGATAACCATGTTGAAACCCTTTCACCGAGACACAGGATACCGTTTATGGCAACAGGCTTTAGTCGGACCGGCGTACCCCGTCGGCCTTCGGAGTATTCCGCACAGTTTTCACTGAGGGCGTCCTGCTGCTCCAATCGAACGGTAGATTCGCACGCCAGATGCAGTTCTAACTTACGCAAGGGACCAACACAAGAGAACGCTGTCGACCAACCCTCGCGCAAAACGAACGGATCCTTGCAACGTATCAATCACGATATTGCACGAAGTAGGGTGCGCCAGTGTTGCTAACACGAAACGCGTTTCACCGACCGTTGCGCGCTACTAATGCTGGTTATTGTCAGCATCCCCCTTAATTCTGGTTTCTTAGCTGGGACGTGTTTAGGCGGCCTGTCGAGTGACCACGAATTCTCAAATCCCCACGGAAAGATCGGTTCATTCAGCCACGTGTTTGTTTCCTAAGAACAAGCATCGGAGGTTCCTCGCGGAGCTACGTCCGCCGGATCTAACTCAGGCTGAACGAGTCGCTACTGATAGTCCTGGGTATAGTCGTGAATTAGTTGAACGTGATTAACTACGACTGTGAAGAAGCGACAAAGCATGTTTCTCAAATACTCTAACACGATGACCAAGTCCATATAAAATGTGCTGTTATCGAAGGTAAGCCTGAGTCCATTCATTATATGTCTCGCTATTTTGTTGGCCAGCACCGCGGCTGGAGGGTATAACCTCGGAATAGCCAAGGACTTTAAAGTTGCAACTAGGGATTTTTCAACCAAGAAGCCGCAAAAGATTCTGTCATCACCTGAGGCGTCCCGGAGATAAGCGAAAGCTCCATAGCCCGTCTCTTAGATGTAATAAAAAACACTTCATTCCCTGCGAGTTGACGTCTCCTCACGGAACCTGCTATAATCTGTCGTCGCCACTTCCCGTGACCACCATTCCCACTTTCCTTTTACCTTCCGTCTAATGGTGAGTCCCATCCGATATTTGCGTCAAATAAGTGCTGAAGTAACTTCCGACCGCAGAGAACAAGTAAGGCAGTGAACCCCAAGAGTGGTACACCGATACGATACAGACCAACAAGGCCCTCTGAAGGAATAGCTTCTTAGGTAAAGATACGCGAAACCTGAAACAGTCTTCCGAAACATGCCACTGGACCCCAACAGCCTTCTGGTGGGTAGGATCACCTAGGTCCAGTGTCGCTGACGTGGACGTCCTTTCGTTTGGCGAAATGTCCACCAGCGTACCGGCTACGTTAGACATCCGTTTTACAGGTTTAACCCCACCTGAAAAGATCAACCCGTTCAAATCAGACGGGACATGTCTGATACCTTTAGACGCATTCACTGATACAAAGCAGTCGTCAACGTGAACGTTTTCGCCTACAGTTGGCTAACTTGCTAAATCCATGTCCATTATCGACTGTAGTCTTCCTGAGCGCGTATGATACACAGAATGGAGAACGGGTTCTAAAAAGACGGACCACAACCTCATACGTGTACCGTGAACCGAACGTTGATTCATTGTTCCACCAAAGAAGTCTCAACGCCCACCTGTTTATCTCAGGAACCCCTACCTGCAAAAACACTTCCTCTATGTTCGAGGACAAGGCTATAAACCATTACGGAGGCGTAACAATGCACCTACTAGACCGTTCGTCAGAACTTATCCCTGCAACAAGACCTTGTTCGGAGAAAAGTCCTTATAGTCTGCCGCAAAATCGAGTACCATTCACACCTTCCTAATTTTATTTGGATTCACCACCGAGTGGTGTGGTAGGTACCACCGGCGGAAGGTCTTTTCCCCACTGCCGACAACTCTGGATATACGACCTTTCATTAGATATGCCTCGATAGTGTCGTCATTTTTTGTCATTGCGGTACAGATGGAAAGTGTTATACCCAATGAATTCAGTTTTCTGAGCTGTTCATCGGTTATCAGGAGGTCTCACGCTGTCACACCGCCACAGCAAGCCAATATCTTACGGACCATGCTTGAGCTTTGAAGGGGAACTTTGAATACGCGTGACACGTTGCGCCTCATCAGGCAATTCGCGCTCGATAGATTCTGTCAGACATGTGTAGGCTCAGTTGTTCTAGCTCCGTAGCCCTTAAGCAGTGAACTTTAGCCTCGTTGATTGTTGAAAGTGACATAAAACCTTGCAATGTCCAACCCCAGATGGTTTTCACAGCGTGTGGCCAACGCCCTCCTCCAGCCGACCGACCTATTTCAAGATGTCCGTGCGACGCAATACAGCCTATTAGCAAGCCGACTTTATCTTCCTCCTGTGATGTGATAGACAGAGCGGCCAAGTGAAGCCAACGCTGATCGTACTTCTCGGATGCGGTTTCTGCTTGTTCAACCAGAAAACCTTCGACAGTAAACGCCCTGTGGACTCTGATCCTACTTCCATCCTCCTAAGGCTCAAATTCCAAACTCACCTCTTGACATTTAATGGTATCCGTCTTATACACTGTGTAAATGACGAGCGTTAGTTCGCGTGTTGGCAACCCTAGTCGCTAAGCTACGACCCATTTACGAGGGTGGCATCAGAAACTTTATCTAGAGGGGCTGGCTTTTCAGTGGTTCTGACTGTTCCAGTTAATATGACAAGCACGAAGGCTAGACAAACACCTCTATCGTGCAAAAAGATGGCTCCACAGATTGGCTTCTTTACACCAAGTTCAGACCCCGAAGGCGCCAGGCCCACGTGCATCAGATTATGATTTCACCATCCATATGGAGGCCTTCAACACTGTACACGGACCCTGCAATACTTGGCTGTGTGGCTTAGCAACAGATAGACAAAGCACCGTTTGCACTCCCTTGGATCTGCACGTCGTCCCCCTAATGATTTGCTTTCAAGTCGTTAGCAGGTCGGCAAGCCATGATGATCACCTCATACTGTATATTGATGTGCCTTGTTCACTGTCCCGATGACGATTGACAAGATGGGTGTTTATTAAGGATTTTCGCGGAATCGCGCGATCTCGTTTCCGCTGATACGGTCCCGGACTAGCCGGATGATGAGTTTACCAGATTACCCACTAGAAACCGAAATTCGTCCCCCTATAGACTCGAGCAAGTCACTGAAGGAAGGTTCCTGGCCAGTGTTTATGACGCAATCACCTACCTCCACCCACCCTTCTTGCATGGGACGAGGAATTCTGACTATAATATGCAGGAGGCTGGTTGACCAACTTAATTCGGATGGATGGTTCAGTTGAAGTGACATCAACTGACATCCTCCCATCTGAGTAGTTGAACGTTGAGGAACCCGTGTCTCTTATGGTCAGTCTCGGCCGTTAAACACATCCCAGGTAACAGCCTGAACAATTTCATGGGGACTTCAAAACCGTTGCCTCATTGTTTCGACTGCCCCAGTATATCTTACTTTGCTAGGCAGCAGTGCGCAATGTACGATGGCTGTTTTAGCTCGACCCCTGTAATAATAAATCGGGCAGGACAACTCTCTTTCGTCATTTCACTTGTTGGCTACGTTAACCTCCAAATTTTGCACGAAGCTTTGGAATTTCAAGGGCAACACTTCAAGGGGTTCTAGCTCGATTTTTGCAATACCCACGTTGATAATTAAGTTGCGTATATACTGCTCTATGGGGCTCCCTTAAAACCTGTAAGTATGATGTCCACATGGTCAGAGGGGCGGAGAAACACCCGCATTGGTCTTTCCAGACGGCTCCTCGGTCTTACTAAACACGGACCTTTCTTTCAATCCCTCGCAAACTTCCGGCGATTCCTTCATAAACCTCAGCTTTTCTTAGTTCAGACACACTTCTTCTTCAAGGATTTGTCGTCCACCCTAAAGTGCTACTCAGATGAACACCGAGTTATAGCTGGGGAAAGGTTAAGGAGATTGGTTACACACTCCGTCTTCTCCGGTGGGGCTGCCAGCGCCCCTACAGCTACCTCTGGGTATGGTCCCTGCTTAGCTCCAAAAACCTCCAGCACAAAACAGTCATATGAAACAGTAGACAACACATCATTCTCGGCCACGTCGGTGTGAGGATCAGAGAAATCCTTAGATAGAGCCTAGGCAAATAATGAAATGAGGCTGAAATGGTAGAAACACTTAAAGGTGTTTTGATATCGTCATCAATGTAGGTCATCTTGGGATCAGTTGGAGATGAAGAGCAACATTATCCTTCGCACACAGGGGCATAACAGGCACGCCAAACAGTGCGGTTTTCCTCGGGGAAGCTCCGTGCAAGTGGTAACCAGAGGAACGCCTCCGTGCATCAAGCGCATCAACTTCGATCTTCCCAGCCATCGTAAGTACGAATCAATAACCTTCAACCACTTGACAGATATATTTGATTAACATGAAAACGGATTTATTGAGCACTGTTAGTCTCGGGCGTCAAGTAATTGTTCGAACAATGCTTAGTCTACGCGCAACGTCCGTTGATAAGTTGAATGTAGAATAGTCGCGTCCGTAGGCAACCAGCGTCCATAAATTCTGAGCCCGCCGAGCAACAGATTCTAATTCAATAGAGAAGACGGTCGTGTTGGAGATTTTTTTATCATTAAGGTGCTATGGTTCAGGAAAATTAGCATAAGCCAAGTAGACGAAGATGAGAACAAATCCCGATAGTGAATTCACCAAACATACACGTTCCAAGATTAACGGTTCGCGTGAGCAAAAACAAAAGCAAAGCTGTGTAATGCCGGAGCATTCGAGCACAAACGAAAACATGGTAAATATAAACGAAGGCGCAGCAGTGGAAATTTAGAAAGGAAAACTGCGCGAGAACAGGTTTCCGAAGGTAAACGATATCAAGATCTGGCAATATATCAAGGTTATCGTTCATGAGGGAAATAATTTTTCGCGTGCGTAACTTGAATAATCGTGCCAGTCTATGTCGAGAAAGTTGGTGATCACCACCAAGACCCTTAATGTAAGAAGCAGAAGGATCGACGAGAAGGGAATAACTAAAGACAGGGAACGTGATCAGTGACTTTCTATAAAACGAATAACAATCATCAAACACTCAGCGCAAGCGGCCATCTTAGGAGTAACAACAAAGAACAGTTGTAACGGTAACTGAAAGATGCAAAATCCATGCACACAAACAAGACGGAAGATGTATCCATAAAAGTGAAACGACTCACTTACAAGTCAAGATTCGCCGAATCGAGTAGGCCACCACACGGGAGAAAGACAGCACCAGTGAATAGGTTCGGAAGACGACAGATAAATACATCAACACGTGGCTTGGGTTGACGAACGTTGAACATCGGTAGATCACCAGATAACAGGATCTAAAATATCCCACCGTGCGATTATTTCACCAACCCAAATATCCACAGGAAAGAAGAGAGAGACGGTGCGCGGTGACTCCTGTTCAGTCTTGTTTACGGTCAAGTTCGGAAATAATGATGATGCCTTCAAGCGAGCGTACAGAGGAAGTTAACGAAACAGTATATACAAAGTCGTACAAAAATGATTTGCAAATTATACCTTTGAACAGTGAACATTATACTTCTGTTCCAACTTCTGGCGTATTTCGTATAGTTCGCTGTATAGCTCGCATACACTGTGATATCTGGCGTTAGTCTACGGTGGTGTACCACCGCTTCCACTCGGCGATGAAGCGACTGATACCAGGGTTCGAGGCAGAGACCCAAAGTTCCTGGACTCAGACGGTTTTTCCTGCTCAATATTAAGCAGGAGTTTGTTGGTCCTAAAGGCAATAAATGTAAACAGGGTGTATGACCGCTCTTGGGACTTACAGTAAATACCAATAACAAATTAAGGTTACTTTCGTAATGGGTTTTTCGGTAAATGGAAATCAAGCAGTACTTCAAGGCAATCTCTAGAGGCACTGCTAACGACCCCAGAAGGGAGACTGTTCCAAAGGTTGACAGCTCTATGAGAAAGGAACTGCTGCCTAAGGAAGGTCTAAGGACGAAGCTCGAAGGCTTTCTGTGATGTCCCCGTTGCCCATCATCATTCGTTATGATTAAGAATTGTTCGGCCAGACCTACAATTAAGAAGTGTGTGAGAATCAAATCACCGCAGAGTCGACGAACTTCAAGAATTTCAAAAATTTCGAGTCGAGGCTGGCACGCGACACTTCATAGGTCCATGATTAGTTGCGTAAATGCGCGCTGGACGGCTTATACGCCCTTCTTCAGGCCGGTATATACGACATGATTAGCATACCCGAAGAGAGATCTTATGTGAACCCTGAAAAGCGCTTGAGACACTTTTTTGTCTTTGCGGAGTAAATTACGCTTAGTCGGCTCAAGAGAGATAACCCCTATTTTGTCACCGTCTAATTGTGATACGGAAGAGATAAGTTAGGCTGCAACTAAATGCCAAGACCTCCCTTCAAACTGACTTCCATGACATCTACTGTACCGAATGTATTGAGTCACCAAGGCATTGTCAGGATCTCCACTGAGAGATAGATACGCGCGAATATTGTCATCTGGTGGGAGGCTCCACTAGTCCGATCAGCGCCTAATCACGTCAACGTCGATCTGTAATGCACTAGGATTGGCAGCATTCCATGTTTTTGGGTCATGGGTATATAGAATGGCGTTGCTGAAAATATTTCCACCAAAGACCATCGATAAAGATAAGAAATAACAGAGGACCCAGCGTTGACTCTGAGGGGACTTTCGCAGGGATGAAAGACAGATGGAAAATTTGATCCGGTTCTAATTCTGTAAGTTCTGTTATCGAGAAAGGGGGCAATCTAGCTAGGAACCGTTCCTTGAATACCATAGACTTCCAATATGCGTTATAGGGAGCTATGTAGGACACCGCCGAAAGCCTTGGCAGGGTCAAAGAAGATAGCATCTGAGATGAGGCCACCGTCTTTGACCTCCGTTAAACTACCCATGAAACTAAGCATATTTATTATGCATGTTCGTTCAGGAAGAGAGCCATGCTGGGTAGAATAAAAAGGATTTTTTGATGAGAAGTGGCTGAGTACGACATACTTTAACAAGTGCTTCATTATTTCACACGGAATGTTAGCATGGCTGATTGGCCGATAGCTAGCCAGAGAGTGTCAACTGCTGGCCTTCAATATGGGCCCCACCATCGCTCTTTCGATACGTTAGGGCGAAGTAAATACTGGAATGTCTTGTTAAGCAGCTTATGAACAGGTTCTGCTAGACTAGCAGCTACTTCTTTTAGAATTCTGGAATGGATCTTGCCGGGACCCATTGCACTGTAAGAATTATTCGTGAATAAAAGGTTTCCAACATCTACCACAGAAAACTCATCGGTAACCAGTGGTTGCTGGAGATTCTGCAAAGAAAGGATAGGGTGCCAACCGGGTGGTGCGACGCTGCAGACTGCAGTGTAGCACCCGTTGAATAATTCGGCCATAACTAGGGGGTCGTGTGCGGTCTCCCCATCAGGCAGTTGCAAAGAAAGAGCCAAGGGTTTCTTTCCAAGCCGTCGCATGTTCTCAAATAAGAGGTTTCCGTTTCCGGCGACTTCGAAGTGAACCTTTTCCTGCACGACTTCAGTGTGTTTACGGATTTCCTGTCTACATCTATTTCGGAAAAGGTGAAACGCGCTTAGGTCCTCCGAGTATCTCGTAAGCTTATGCTTCACGAATAAATGGTGATGATCATCAAGGAGGCTTCTCATTCTACGCGGGAGGGGTGACCGACAAGAGAAAGTGCACAGATCGTGCGGTACAGATAAGTGACTCGCTTTCCCAGTTGCGCATTGAAACGCATGATGGTTCTGGTCGACGGGGCCATGATCAAGTGTCATGTTTAGTGGATCCAAACACTGTACAAAATTTAGGTGTGGTTACCAGGTAAAAAATCTGATGAATATGAAAGCAACTGACCCGAAATAGCTCAAAAAGGTGCGCCGGTTTAGAGTTCCTCTAGACCGAATAGGGGTTTCCAATGAATACGTTCTGTCGTGTTGCTCCAAAGTTCTTTTGAGGTCACAACGGAGATCAGCCTGACAACAGATGAATTCGGAAATGTGTTAAAATAAATGGTCGATTTCGTTAGCCTCTAGCTCTGCAGAAATCGGCGATACGAAACGCAGAGAGAACGCAGAGCTCACGCGGTTGGAGGTGTAGTTTGTAGTATTGATTATTGATTCTTTCGATTCACTTTGCTTGAAGACCAAGTGTAAATGTGAACTTTGAGAAAGATGAAAATTGTGGAGAACAACTAAAATTATGAAGTACTAAATACTTTACAAAACTTTAAATATGTAATGCATTATGTTAAGACATTCGTACCCATTATTTTTTGCAGACTGATTTAACTTACGTCGTTTTAGGGCCAGGTTACGCCGCATTATGATAAGGTACATCGTCGTAGGGATATTTTATGGCTAGTTTTCAGTGAATAAAACGATCCGGGGGAATTATGTTTGCGCTGCACATTTAAGGTAATTTGGGGTTGAATGTCAAAATCGTAATTCACCCCAAGCAAACTCTAGGATTTGTCAATCTAGAACACATTGGGTTTCAGTATAATCTATACCCAAGTGTGTTGGTAAGGTATGTGAGCTGCTAAGGGCATAAACTTGTATGAACCCTTGAAAGTACCTTCAGTCCACTTGCAAGTGAACAAAGTGCACACAATATTTCGGAAGATAAAACAATGTCTCGTTTTATCTACTTCTAAGCAGTAATATTCCCCACTCTCTCGTCCTTTCTCATTTTGCCCTACCTTCTCCGTAAAGTCTTCCCCTTCCACAGTTATGTAACAAAACGTTGTAACCTCTCTGGGTGTCTGCCCAGTCTGCACACAACTATACTCAAGTGTTAAATGAGTGGTGAGTCAAATGAGCGATGATATGCACTACTGACGAGCTCTAATGAGAGCGAAACTGGAGTCTAGTGCTTCTTTTCGGAAGGGGCCGACTGGAAAGTCTATGGGAATGCGACAGCTGCGATTAATTGTGAGTGATGTTCAATTTGAAATTAACCAAATCCCCGATTACTCATCAGTAATCTAAAATATCGCCTAGCAAGTTTAATTAGGTCGGAGATTTCGACCTGTCTAGGAAATCCTAATCGCGGGATTATCGATTGGACCTAACAGACAGTAACTGTGTCTCCTCTCGAGGCGATTGGGCAACCTGATCATTACTCACAAGCAAAAGTGGTAGAGTGTTCACATATGATAATTCGGTCGTACCTAACGCGAGGTCAATGGCGCAGTGGTAAACACAGTTGCCTCATGACCAGCGTGTCCGTGGTTTAAGTCCCGGCAGTGGCGATGATATGCACTACTGACGAGCTTTAAGGAGAGCGAAACTCGAGTCTAATGTTTCTTTTCGAAAGGGGTCGACTGGAAAGTCCGTGGGAATGCGACAGCTGCGATCAATTGTGGGTGATGTTCAATTTGAAATCAACCAAATCCCCGACTGCTCATCAGCAAATGAGTGTACTTGTTGTGACGGTAGCTGCGATAGACTGCAAATTGTCATTGGGTCACTTCTATCATGTTTGTCGTACCTCTACCTGTTTCTCATTACAAGGGGATCAGTGTAATCCACTTCAATGCGATATTTTGTCAAGTTGATTTAACGTCTTGCGGCAGCAATTCAAAATTTGCGTTATCCGTAGGGAGTAGAATCTGTCCTAAAACAGAATATTTATGAGGGATCCGTAAATATCGGGAAATACTCCGGTGGCATCGTTTAAGAAGCTGAAAATCATCAGTTTCTGGGACAAAAATGTTGGAAGGTTTGTTTTAACTGATCGTTAAGGTGTTCATCCATCATTTCGCACACAGGTTGAAAATATTAATGGTGGGCGTTGTGATTGCACTTACGCATTTTCATGTGAAGTGTTCGTTTATGTTTGATTAATAGTTAATCGTTCTATGTTAATAAATGAGTAATCGTTTTTTAATTTGATTTTAGGTGATGGATTATCTTCAGGGATTCAAAGGTCTATTCGAGGATCAGGAATTTTCAAACTTCCAAGAATTTCGAAGTTGTTTGAAGAAATATATGAAGGAATACAGTATTTTGTACGTGCTTGGTTCAAATAAAAAATCGAGCAATGAACGCTTGAAGTATGATAATGTAAATGTAAGTAGTACTGAGGTTACGTGGTAGATGGCGTACAAGTGTACCATGTACAAGCGACGTCGGAGCGAAAGCCGCGGACTACGACGTGTTTAATGAGTTGAGTTCACTTACTTTCCATTGCTCGGTTATCCTGATACATGTTGTCAATCACGACCTAACGTCACTAGGAGGAAAACGATGTTAGTTGTTAGCTCTCTTACGTTAGAGTACAACCATGACCTAACTGCTTTGCCGTACGATGCACACCCAACAAATCGCCGGCTCACTGTAAGTGAAGTGAGCTTCTCTAGGCATTTGCTTTAGCACAATACTCCAGCTGCGGAGTTGAAGCAGTATGCTGCAGATGTTTATGGCAAGTATATAACGACAAGGAACATTTGCAACATCCATCATTGTTTAAAACCTCCGACAACAAGTAAGTTAGTTTGCGCACATTAATGTTGCGGAAAACTTACCGCAAATTCTCGATCACGTTGAGAAAAACGGCGCATTGTGTGTCCTTAAAGACGATGGTAATAGATACACGCACATGTGTTTCGCGCGGAAGCAACAAATACGGTTGTTCAGACGTTTTCCTGATGTGGTCGACGTCGATGCCACGCATGGAACCAACCACCAAAAGTGGGTCTTGTGTCAGTTCACATGTTCGGTTGTAGCTTGAAGCTATATCAATTTCTTGCCATAGACGGGGTGGGTTATGGAAAACCCATGAGGTTTGGCTACGTTCGGAGTGAAAAGTACGCTTCCCTGTGTTGTTTGTTTGAAATATTTCATGACGTGATGGGAGATCACACACCTGTGAGAACATTTGTGATGGACAAAATGGCGGCCCAAAGACGAGCAGCGCCAGTCGTATTTGAGTTCGACGTAATGCTACGGTATTTCCACGTTCGAGATGCCGTGAGCAAACGTAAGTTGGTGTCGTTAACCCTGTAATCTCCATTCAGACCAACCCATTTAGAAGTCGCTACCTGTTTGATCGTATGGCTACTATGGATAACGTAGAAGGGTGAGTGAAAACTTTTGTCTATTTATGTGTAAGGTTCAACCACGATGTTGCGTTAATCAGACGCACGGACCGAAAGTTCGTGAACTAACTAATGTGCATTGGGCTTTATATGAAGCCTAAGTGGGCCATCCATGCACAGTCAGACGTTGTTCGCCCCAGAAACCGGACAAACAACCGTATGGAGAGTGCCAATGGGCGAATTACGAAGCGCACCCAACCGCGGGATCATTTAGCTACGACCATCAGTAAAATTTGGTTCCACAGCGAGTGGCTAATGCGGGAGTTTGAGATGCAGTGCACTTACGGTTGTGACCACCGTGAAGTGGTTAGCGTCGACGTGTACGTCAAGAATATACTGTCTCGGTTGATGACGTTCGCTAGCCAAGTAGTGTAAAAGCATCTCGGAAATCGTGCTTTCCTACTGCATTGTGAATAACAAGACGAGTCCAAGGTAACCGCATCTTACGTAATATCAATTTTTAGCTTCGAGTGAGCCATGAGGGTGCACAGTACACTGTGGACATCAGTGATGGCACGTGTGAGTGCAACTTCTACCGGTCCATGTGGTTACCATGTATTCACATGCTGTCCGTCTTCAAAAAGAATTTCTACCCATATACTGAGTTGTTGTTGACGAAAACCTCATTCATTCTAGGCCACTTCCCAATCCATCGACGGTGGCTTGCATAATACAATTGGCCTAAAAGCAGCATGTTTCGCTGAGAGGTACCTATTGCTTTTATCAATCCATTTCAACCGGATTATAAAATACTGCATCAAGGGTTGGCAAAGCCGCAGGATGTTAATCCCAGGACTGGCAGCCGTAGTTTCAAGGTAATTATAGCTTTCATGCA
Organism: Paragonimus heterotremus; assembly: GCA_013368495.1. Taxonomy (NCBI): domain Eukaryota; kingdom Metazoa; phylum Platyhelminthes; class Trematoda; order Plagiorchiida; family Troglotrematidae; genus Paragonimus; species Paragonimus heterotremus. The sequence continues at coordinate 224,585 of LUCH01000350.1, read as the reverse complement.
CCAGTCCATCGCAAAAGCTAAGACGGCCTAACCACAGACGGACTTCCACCTTGGCTTATCGTGTAGTACGAAGCAGGCAAGGTGGGAGAAGAATGTTAACATGGAAGTGCCATGTGGATATTGTGGTGAACTTGTTAACACGAATGGTTACTGATGCGAGGGCTACCGACTAATGTTTCACTCAGAATGCACGAACATTGCTGATATATCACATTGCTCTTACTGCACTGGACAGTTGCATCCCCCTCACAAGGTACGTTGTTATTTCATGAACTACTGGGTTCTAGTTGCATCCACCTCACACAACTTATTGCCTCCGAAATTGCAACCGAAAAAGAGACCCAGTCCAGCAACCGTAACCACTGATGACCCAGTTACGTCGGACGATGAGTTCCGTGTTGTGTCCGCACAAACGATTCCAAGTGAAAGTAATACCACGTGCTGTCACGGACTTCATTGGTTATGGTAAGCAATGTCATGCCTCTGAAGTTACTTAACGCTTAATTTAGAGATGCACACACAGCACAAAGTGGACTTCGACTGAAGCAGAGCGGTACGCAAAAAGGTGCAGAAAATCGCCTGGAACGATGCACATAGTGATGTACTTATAATAAATAACGTCCAACATTTTCATTTCATTTTCGTAGTGACTACAGGGTGCAGGTGGGCTGACCGTCGAGCATAGACTTCAGCGCGTCCAATCATAGATAGTGGCGTTGTGACTATAGGGTGCAGGTAGGCTGACTGTCGAGCATAGACGTCAATGCGTCCACTTATTGACCGGTGAGGTTAAACGCGCAATTGGGTGCATGTGACTCTATAATCCCACCCAATTCCTGACTACCATATTGCCAAACCAGCAAATGCCCGAATACAGTGAGCAGTAATTATGGTAATCAGACCACACGGAATAACGCTCACGTTGTGCCCGAGAATCACCTATTGCAGTCGTATCTACTTGCCCACGGTGTCGCCAAATACATGGGGTTCCCAGTTCAACATGGTGTTGATTATACTACCTCACTTGTAAGTCAGCTATCATCAACAGTTTAGTGGATTATGAAATACACATTTTACAGAAGAATATTTTAACACATATGTTGTGAACGTTCTTCATTCTTTTGTCGCTAAAACTCCTTAAATTAACCGAAGTCCCAATTTCAGCCATCTCGTTAACGCATTTTTTAATCGAAATATCGCACTTCCTTAACGTCCCTGATGGAAACGTTCAGCGTATCGAAACAAACTTATTTACTACATCTAAATGGGCTCATTTCATGTTTTTTGAAACACTCCGTCAATTACCATTCAGACTGTATTGAAACCCACATATTAGCAGTCTACTTATGTGCGCATTTACTCCCTGCTGATACTTTCCATCCATCTATCTCAATATGTTTCAGATAGTGGAGTTTGCTGGCAATCAGCTGGCATTGCGAACACCTCGTGGTGCACGGACACCGTGAAGTTGCGATGGCTAGGCTTTTCTAGCAAGCAACACAACTCACTGTTGGTGCGTGACTGTTTTGCGCCAAAAAGTTCTAAGGTGTATGACATGAAGGTGCAAAATATATGCGGTAAGCGTGACATCGCCGTCGCCTTTCAATGTGAAGCACCGCTCAAAGAACTGCCGGAACTGGCGTCATCTGGTGTAACTTAACCGCCTGCTGAAGACCGTCATCGAAGAGTGCTAGTTTTTGATTACCTGAAAATAAGCCATGGAAAACCGGTGACCGTGCACGATTTTGATGTAGAATATAACGTTTCCTTTCTGAAGACTGCATTCATGGCTAATTTTCAGGGTGCGCATCTGATGTATGCAGGCGGGAGCAACTACGAAGCCCTCATTGTTAACGTCACGGGGCATATAATACACAACGAACTGGTGAAGGACATCAACCGGTGAGGTGTGAGTGGAAAGAAATCTTTCTCCGGTACATTGCTGGCGAAAGCTGTTTGCGGTAAAATCTAATTTTTCCTGTGTATTGACTTGTAGATGCAACGATGAAGTGATCGGCAATTGTATAGTTCGTCGGTATGATGCTTCAAGGTGTAAACGAGTTGATAACGATCAGTTGGGCGCGAAAAGAGATTTTTCGAATGTTTCATGAAACAAACTGCATATTACCGGACAGATATATATAGATTTCACCAAGTATAATAGCTGTGTTGTAATGAGAAAAGTTAGCTATACCTAAAAAGTGTTCAGATTCGCACATTTGTTGACAGAAATTTGTCGCCATTTTTTTCGATGAAAGCTGCATGTTGACATTCCTAATTGACTCAAGCTATGATCAGCACCCAAGTATGTGGTATGAGTTCACACTAGTCGCTGCTCCATCCGGGTGACTTAAACTATGATCAATAGTGATAAGAAGAAGGTGGAAAAACGAGGATAACTTTGTGTTTGGACCGTTCAGGTATACTATAATGATGTTCTTTCATTTTGGCAAAAGATAAAAAACATACCGATAACCAATATTAAAGCCTGCGGCCGGCAAAGCACGGCCAACAGTCATCGGAATCATAGGCGTCCGTAATAGGAAGACTGGGGGATTGTAGCCGGTATGCTATAAGTGAGAATCAATGTTTTCGTCGAAGAAATAACGAGCATCAAAGTTGGTCATTACCCGTGGGATAAGTGAGCATTGGCTCATGTACACATGGCCCGCTACGTTGGAACACAATTAATGACCAATAAACGACAGCACGCACATTGTTAGTGATAGGGCGAGACGTGTTTATTTGGTCGTTCGTTAACGATTCAAGTTCACAACGAGTTACGCGTAATCTGTTGATCCAAAAATACCTTTATCAATATCCAACGGAGGGGAAGATAATCTATCTTCGAAGCGATTGATGAGGAGGTGCTCATCAAACCTGGACTTGATACGGTGCTGTCTGAATCAATGTGAATGAAAATTAAATATCTCATCTTGAATGCGAAAAATCCCCAGAAATTGAATAAACAATGCATGCGTACAGCAAATTTCACAACTGGGAATCGCCAAGTAATGGGGACAAAAAATCAAACTGAGTTCACTCAAACAAATATTCATTGGCTAGATCAGAGCGAATGGATTGGGCAATTATCCGCTCTACCGGCACAACGGTCCTTTTGGCGCGAATCCTCGATTTTAAATTTTTGGAGAAATTTTGAAATCGGAATTTCAGGCAAAGTACTAACAGCACATCAAT
>LUCH01000350.1:198462-213509 GCA_013368495.1 Paragonimus heterotremus | reverse complement strand
AGCCGTTCCATAAACGTCGAAGGCAGAAACAACCATATGACAGCGTCATTGCCAACCATTTCTAAGAGCAACGTTTCATCGACCAGCATCTACCTGAAATCTTGCAAACAAAGAGAAATAGTATGAATATCGTATGGACAAGGAAGCTGGAAATATTGTCGTACATGTTTGGCTAGCGAATGTGTTAGTTTTTGTTGAAATGCGATGCCAACACTGTGTGGTCGCATATTTCCATTTCGACCATATCTGTAAAACGTCAAGAAGTGAAGCAAACTCGGGTTGTACGATGACGTATTTCATCTTGAAAATGACAATGCTCGCATTTACAAGATTCGAAAAAGTGCGCCAACGCTAATAGCTGGTTATTTTCGCGAAAGTGGTGGAAAATATTTTCATCACTCAACCAGTACTTTTGGGACTATTTGGTGTATATCAATTTTTCCTTCGACGCCACTTATTTATAATTGATGTGCTGTTAGTACTTTGCCTGAAATTCCGATTTCAAAATTTCTCCAAAAATTTAAAATCGAGGATTCGCGCCAAAAGGACCGTTGTGCCTTTTGAACGATATTCACGGCGAAGCCGATGGAACGGGTGATTGCTAGTAATTTTTTACGCATCAGCAAAAGGTAAGATATGTAAGCTACTCAATGTAGAATATGGAAGCAGCATGTCGTATTTCGATGTGTGGAAATGTATAGAGCTCCGACTGTATCCGAACAAGTAGGCGGTTACAGTAGCTGATTTATGAATGAAACTGGTTAGTACTGTTTATTCTTAGAGAAAATAGTGAGGTGTTGACACCCATGGAACAGCCACGTGATAATATCAGGTGCAACCACTTTCAGGATTGACATTTCTTCGACCGTTTTCTGCCGGAAATACTATCAGGAAGACAGGCTAAACATGTAATTCCGAGGTACAGGTAGGCAACAAATTTGGTGGCATAGCTTTGATCATAAACTGCTTTGATTTTCCGTGTGCGCTGTAATGCAAATGTAACTTGTTCGAAAATTACGAATTTATTTCTAGCTTCTAGACCACGCAGAATTGAGCGTTTCCGCGAAATGGGAGATGTGAAAATTCCCACGGGAGCCTTTTCGAAACGTGAAATCAGTTAAAAAAACCAACATGAAGCTTCCATCGAAAAAAAAATGGCAACATTTTTTTCTGCAAATGTGCAAATCTGAACGTTTTTGAAGTAAAGCTGATTTTTCTCATCGTAACACAGCTATTATGTTTGATGAAATCTGTATATTTGTCCTGTAATAGGCATTTTCTTTCTTGAAACATTTGAAAAATCCCCTTTCGCGCCCAACTGGTCATTTCAACTTTTTTCTGCCCTGAAGCACCATATTGGCGAACTACACATTTTCCAAGTGTTCTGCCGGCGTTACACATCAACAATTCAGGGAATATATTTAGCGGTGTATCCAAAAAACAGGGCAGAACTTCAATTGCACGCGCAAACTGCTGGAAACCTTAATACCGGCAGCAGACTATGGGGAAAACTCTCCATGTTCCCCATTGCAATTGCCCAATATATTTTTATAGAAAATCTGACTATTCCGTTTCCCATATTACGCCTTCCATGACGATAGTAAACGGTCATGTCTGTAGTCTAGTGAAGAACTAAAGGTTGGACGTAGTATAGGTAGCTGGCCTTGTAGTGAGCGAAATCGCGACTGTAGTTTGAATGTAGTTTTTTCAATGTCACATGAGCGTCATAATTTGTCCCACTGCTATTCTCAAACTACGCTCAGGATACACTCAAACTACACTGAAGCTACACTCAAAATAAACTCGCGCTGGCTGGGCGACTACCGCCAGCTGCTTCAACACTCAACATACCTAGCATACTCTGACCATTTTAGCAATTTACGTGATCGGCGCGGACGGACAACAACCAAACTGAGGTAAAAAATCTGTTGTGAAACCACAAATTCTTTACTACTGACTCTTACCGGAATACCTCTAGGCGGGATACTATACAAGTTTTATACTTGCAGCTCCGCAAGAAACCAGTGAAGCGATATTTTTGTACCATTCTGCCTAAACTTGACAACTTTCATTCCATTAAAACTTCCAAAATTTTTATATGAAAGGAAACCGACTCACATATTGGTACAGGTTGTCTCGTGCCATTTAGATTTTTGATTGTTTATCTAGTGTGGGTTCTTTCTTGGTCATATTACGTATATTTAAGACTGCAATAGTGCATCTCCTTTGACTGCCTTGTTTTTAGTTGTAGTATTTTACTTTTATTATTGCATAACACTCGTTGATTGACGCATCGTTGTATTGTGGTCCAGTTTCGTATTATTGTACAACTCACTTTTGTATTATTGTATAAATCACCTTCGTATTATTGTATAACTCACTTTCGCACAGTGCCGCATCGCTGTACTGAATTGTATTCCAGTTTTAAACCAGCTCGGTTGAAACAGTTCTTACCATGGATGGCGTAGGTTCTAGTTGCGAGGACTGCAAGCGTCGTAAGCCGGTTACTGAGGGTATCCAGCGCGATAACTGAAAAGTTGCACCACAGCCGGTGCTTCAAACTGTCCGAGGCCGCAGTAAGTTTGTATAGACAGAATAAACAGTTGAAGTGTGTCTGCTCTCACTGCTGTTCATTTTCGGAAGTCTTCTCGCGACCACTGTGAAACTCTGAAAGCCACTAGGGCATTGATAAAACGAAGGTACCCAAAAAGTTCCCGTAGAGCAGAGACAGGGTAAGATGAGGAAGGAAACCGAAAAGCAGAGAGAAGAGGCAGCAGCTCTCAAGTTGGGGATCGACGGACTTGTGGACGACACGTTAAAACTGCGCATTGCCGGCGAAAAAGTAATAGGGAGATCCCGCAATATTCTGGTCCTCATTAGTGAGGAGTCACTAATAAAAGAGATGAAAACCATAAAAGAGTTAGATAGAAGGAGGGTGATGGAAATTCTCAGGGTGCAAAGGTCGTCTGCAGCCACCGGTATTAAACGCATACATAGAAGAGGTGGATGGAGACTAAGCAATTCCAACGGAGCTCAAAACCGGGCACGTCCAATACTTAGCAAGTTTATACAAGTATCCCAAAACGACTATGTACTCAGCAAGGCTGGCAGAGTACATGAAGTGCCACGAGGTAGATATCAACTCAATCCGGACGGTAAAATGGACTCACAGTATGGCAGTAGGTCAGTGTTACCGCCAAAACCAACGACCGGTAGTGGGTCAGGCAGACCGTGGGTCCAAGAGAATGATATGGTCGTACTGGCGACTCCATTGATCCAGTGCGACAGACAAGTTAAGTTATCAGCAAATGGCAGGGATGCCGGATCTAAAAAGACCTCACCCACGACTACATCTATTACGGCAGTAGTATGCGGCGGCAGATCCGAGGCTAGTTGTAGTGAAAATAAGAGAACTTAATTCGCAGCTTGGGTAAGCAGCGTCTGTATGACGGAACAGAAAACCAACAGAACACGGGGGAGCCAAAAAGCTTGAGTTAGTAAAGCAATGTCGGAAAACACCACAAAATTGGTAACAATTAAGGCCAAGCCCCTTGCATTTAAGCCCTTAAAGAGGAGGCAAGCAACCTGCTACGGTCAGGTTGCTGATGAAGATGTCGCCCGATCAATGAGGACGACAATGCAAAAGGAAAGGAATACGGAGCCAAGGGAAAGTGGTAGAGCTGCTGTGGTCGGAGAAGTTGGAAAGCATAAGGAAGTTGTAGAGCCAAACATTTTAACTTTGGACAGAAGAGCTACTCAAAAAACGGGCAGCCCCCTTGGGTCCCCCGCCCGAGGGAAAATCTGACACAGCGGAATTATCCAGGCGAAGGCTGCATGGAAAGAACCTCCAGTTTTGGTATACAAATGCCTGCAGCATTAGTAACAGGTAGGGGAGCTTAAGGAGCGTGGTAATTGTTTCGGTGTCATAGCTGGAGCTGAAACATGGCTAAAACCGGAAGTAGATTTGGAGAACTACCATCTAGAGCACTTTTCCCTTCACAGGCAGGACCGCACGGACGGACGCTCGGGTGGAGTGGTCTTGCTGTTGGTAAGCAATCAGTACAAGCAGTGGGAGGCCACCTCCTCACTAAACACCCCGAACGTACAGGCAAATTCCTGCTACATTAAGGAGGATAACAAGAGACTGCTTTTTGCAGCGTCTATACGGGACCACTGGCTGACACTGACGAGGATAAACTTCTGCTGAATGCCTTAGACGCTCTAGTTAGTGATTCAGCGAACTTAGTGGTGGCTAGTGACTTCAACCTCCCGAACATCTGTTGGGACCATGAAACATCCAGAACGGTTATTCCCGAAGGAATATTTCTGGACCGGTTGCACTCCAACTCGTTAAGTCAACATGTTCAGGTGCCTACTCGGTTCCGACACGGTCATGCAACATCCGTGCTGGATCTAGTAGGTACTCGATATGAACAGGGTATTGTGAACTTGGAAAGTGGGACCCCGTTTGGGAAGGGCGATCATTGTGTTCTGAGTTTTGAAGTCCGCACGACAAAAAGCCCCCCCAGAAACTATTTGTTCGCAACCTTGTTCGAATGGATATCGCACGGATTCTGGAGACGGCACGGAGTATATCTTGGGCTCCTGAAGGGGAAACGCCTCATTAGAAAATGTGGAAAGTCATCGAAGAAGGGCTTATAGTACTAATGGACCAGCTTGCACCACTAGTACCGAGAAGAGCTCGAAATTGTCCGCCCTGGTGGAGACAACCGGTGCGTAGAGCGCCTTCCAACAAAAACAGATGTTGGAGGGAATATAAAAAACGAAAGCCATCGTAACTGGCTACAATATAAAGCTTTTTGAAATGCAGCTTGCCAGGCTGAGCGCCTGGCGAAGTACAGCTTTGAAGCAAGCCTTGCGCGCAAAGCAAAAGCAGCTCCGAAGCATTTTTACTCGTATGTTCAATCCGAGGGAGCCCGCAGGCCATAAGTAAGGACCCTGTTGACGGAGGGAGTAACCGAGCCACCGAAGAAATAGAGAAAGCCAACCTTCTTGGTGAATTTTTCCAGGGAGTTCACAGGAGGAACGAGGGCAAGATTCTGCCAACATTGACAGAGTTCAGACCTCACAACATAATGAACAACATAGTTCTCACTGAGGAAGAAGTTAGGAAGGTACTAGGCCTTCTTAAACCCTCAAAGTCCGCAGGAGCTGATGGCATCCATCCAAGCATTGTTAAGTCATTAACGGGAGTTCTTCAGCATTCACTATGGAAGCTGTCTACGACTTTCTTAAGGGAAGGGAAAATCCCAGATGAGTGGCACGTAGTCACAGTGGTCGCTATTCGTAGTTACACAAAATAACTACAGACCGGTGAGTCTGACAAGTATAGTTGGAAAATGCCTAGAACTGCTAATTAGGGACAAAGTTTCGACGTACCGTGTTGGAAACAACCTTCTCAGCATCGCACAACACGGTTTTCTGGAAGGGAAGTCATGTCTACCCAAACTCTTAAACCTCATGGATGGGGTCACAAGACGATTGGACGAAGGCCTGAAAGTCGAGGTTTGCTACTTAGATTTCGGCAAAGCCTCCAAATCAGTAAATCACCGTTATCTCATCCACAAAATGAAGTGGTTTGGTACCTCCAACCTAGTGACTGACTGAGTAGAAGATTTCTTACACAACCGGGTTTTTTGAAGTAAAGGTTGGAGGCAGATTCCCTGAGGTAGGCATAGCCCACAGTGGCGTCCCCCAAGGGCCCGTTCTGGGTCCACTCCCGTTCCTGCTGTTCATAAATGGTCTAGTAAGTGAGCCTAGCAACCCGTGCTTCGGATTCGTAGATGTCGTTAGAATAGCAGGGCCTACGAATTGTGCCTAATTAACGCAGGATCTGAAGGCAGCAGCAGAGTGGTCACTTAAATGGGACTTTCCGTTGAATGCTGCCAAGTGCCAACTGGCACCTGGAGGCTTTGAACCCCTGGAAGTACCCGGCCCTCAAGATCCTTTCACTATTGAGTGCGTAGAAAAGGCTCGAGATCTGGGAGTGTTGGTCAAAAACTACTTCAAACCTTTAGTCCAGTGTGCAGTGGCTGCACACAAAGCCCGCAGTGAACTGGTTAGACTTAAATGAGTTCTGTCTTACAGGCGACCGGAAGTATTCCTGCCGCTATACAAAGCCATTGTTCGGCCTCACTTGTAATACTGCGTGCTGGCATGGGCTCCCTACTGACATAAAGATATCCAGCGCACTAAGAGAGTCCAACAATTCGCAGCTCGAATGATTATAGGATTTAAAGGTAAACCCTATCATGACCGATTAAAGGAGCTCGGATTGTACATCATGAGAAAGAGGAGAGTGAAAGGTTATCTTATCGAGACATTCAGAATGCTGAAAGGCATATGTGGCGTAAAGTCCACAGACTCGTTTGCACAAATGGGTCGAGAAGCCATCACCAGAGGTCACAGTCTCCGAGTAAGAAAAGCAGGGCTCGTTCAGATGCGCCAGCAAACTTCTTCAGCAACCGGATAGTGAATGTGGGGAACAAGCTGCCAAATGAAGTAGTACATAGCGATAGTGTGACTTCATTCAAAATGCGGCTGTATAAAGTGTTGCAGGAAATCTTTCCAGATCACCCTTAAGCATGGCGGACGAGACTTGGCAGGTAGTGTTAGCATACAGGAATGTGGCAGCTCAAGGGCTAGTTTTTGTCTTAGAGTCAGTGTTTCAGGTTATATCTGTGACAAGGTGGCCGTGTAAGCATACTCACATGCCGTAGGTAATGCAACACAAGCGTGTATGGTCAAGTCTTTCATTGTAATGTACGGTGTGAGGGGCGCAGGTTTTCAGGTTGACAATGGAGGTTAGTCGGATGGCATCACCCCAGTGTTTTCTGGGCGATGGTGTTAATGCATTTCTCAAAATGGTGACCTATCAACCTGTGAACTATCCACATCCATGCACAACTTCTTCTCCGGTCTCACATACCGCGGTGTTCTCATATGGTTGGGACCTATGCTCGGCACAAATTGGGAACCTCCGATCAGAGACCAAACTGGTAAAGCGTTTAATCATCGTCTCCTGCAAACCAGGAGCGGTGATACCACGGGTGGCAACTAGGGCAAAATGCCTTCGGCCCCGCACCGATGTCTAATCAGTGGTTGTGTGTTTGAAGCAGTTCTCTTCTCATTAGCTAAACTCCACCTCACTCTTGAGTCCCAAGCCATCTACTGGTGTGACAGAAAGGTCGAACTAACGTGACCTAAAAAAATCATTCAATCCCAGAATCGCTACACACAGAACCGAAAGATGAAACTCCAACTGGGTGCCGTCGTGAAAACAAAAAGGGGTGCAGAGTAAAACTGGTTATGATTGTGGGATCTTGATTTGTGCCAGAGATAGAACCAGGCCTATGGATGTCCGTTTATGACATTGTGAGTTGCAGGTGATCAGTTCTTTTTTAGTGTTTTTTACAGGTTTTTGTTATGAGGTAACGGGTTGATGGAGTTACTTGCTGTTTAGAAAAAACCTCCCTAGTTGGTGGGATTCCTGAATAGTTAGGGGAAGATGGGAACCAAATACGTCTGTGACAGCCCGCTTACGGAAGTGTGTTATTCTGGTGATCCTGTTCAAGAGGGGACGGAGTTGGTGATGTAACTAGAGGGTCCGCTGATGCTTCCGCCATGGAGTATACCACCGCCTGTCGGTCTTGTCTATCACGGTCGAGGTCCTTTGCAGTGGGAAGAAAGCTTATGCAAATTATCATGTATTTAAACAACCATTGGGGATTGTGGTTATTTCTACTTCATTTCACACTTCCTCATTCTCCTTGCCCACATAAATTACCCGATAATCAAAACGGGCTGCAAATCGAAAAACGGGATCCGAAAAATCCGTTATTCCCGCTTCAAGTGAAACAGTCGCAGCTCTGGCTGCTGTTCTCTGGCCTTCCGGTGCAAACGTATTAGACGTTCGATTGGTAGCAGCCATCTCGTCTTGTGCAAATTGAACTTGAACACAGCATCCCTGCGCTTTTCGGTTTGGGTTAACACCGATGGCGGGAGCGCATTGGCAGGTGGTCATCGGCTGTAAAAATAACCGATTGGTGGAAAATTTTGTTGGCGGTAATTTAAAGCGCAATAAGGGGTTGGTATTTTGAAATGACGGTTTTTTCGTTGGTTATGACGTTTCTTCTGGACTGAGCAGCGTGGATGAATAGGAATTATGCCAGTTTTGTTGGTTGTGCAAGTGTTTGGTGGATGGAAGCCTGGTGGCGTTTGTGGATTGTGATCTACCGCTAACGCGTGCTGTTTGGACAGATTCATGTGGTGATCGGTATGCCTGCGAGTAACCGCAAAATAGGTAAATGTTGGACTTAGAATTTCTGCTCTAGCGTTATCTCTAGTTTGAATCGTGCTATGCTGAACCTGTAGTACATGGGACATGGTCATAAAGCTAAATGATGTTCCATTGTCTGGGTTTCTTTTGGAGTGCTTACTGGGTCGTTGGTGCAGTTTTTAACAAGTTATTGGTGCATACCTTGGAGGTAGGCTACTACGAAAGGAAGTCTTGCTTGAATATCACTTGCTGGAGCAATGGAACATCACAGGGAGCGGAACGATCCTTCCTGTACTGTTTCGTCTTCGGTTGGCGGTGATCCGATCGTCTTAACTTGAGATGCATTATGTGCTCCCACTGATGTTGTGGCTTATTGATTGGTGGATTTCAATATCGGCCTTAAGAAAGATGTCCACTACTGGCCAGCTCTTGGGTGAAATTGGAGTCTTTTTGAAAGGGACCGACTTGAAAGCCTTGTGAATGTAAAAGTACTACAAACCACAAACACCGAAGTTAGTGTGTTGGCGAAGGTGTCCTAGTTTTACTCGTAGCTGTTTAGTGAATCCGCGCCATTTATACTACTGTAGACGACACTCATTAGGATAAGAATATTTTAATTATTACCGTTAGGGCAGCCGCTCCAGCGTTTAAACCAATAAGTGTTTGTACTCTGTAGGTCGACTGGAATTTCCGTCGACATTCGTTCTATCGAGCGGTTGCCACGAGGTTGTGCTAAAGGTTCTCTCTAGTTTTTTGTTGTGACGCCACACGTACTGGTTTATGTCACTTGCAACAAACCCTAAGAGTGACGCTGCGTTGCCTGCTGACCACAACGGTGCCCTCCGTAACAGACATAGTTTGCTTGCAGTGTGGAAACTGTAGAACATTGACAAGGTGTTCCCCACCTTATGTCACACTTACATTAGTTGATTAATAGTATCACGCTTCCAACTGTACAAAATCACCTAGGTGCCCGTCGCCTTATGTTAGTGAATATATTTAATGCCCGACGGGAGGTGTCTAAATCGGACGTTAGGGCACTTTCGCAAGCGAAGTATAATTTTACGCTGGTCAACCATCTCGGTTTCTCGCACTCGCTTCTATTTCACAAAGTGGACTCACATTTAGTTCATGGTGAAAGACGGGGACACGTAGCGATTTTAAATGTATATTTTGTAACTGTGGAATACACAAAAGTCAATGGCTGATATGCCATGGCCCCGTTAACTCATCTGGGAGATGGTACACTCCGCTGCATCGCTTTGAGGTGGGATTGAATTTTGCAGCGGCACCGCCCACCCTGCAACGTAACATATGGAAATGATTAGTGGGGCGAAACGGAATGAACGCATGAGTTGCATTGCGCAGCATGGCATAGAAGGGTTAATGCAAGCAAGCGATGGCAATGCAATTTACACGGTTAACGCCTCAACGAAAGCAAGCAAAGCAAACTGGTAAGAGCGAAACGTGAAACGCAGTAACACAAACGACATTTAAGTGTCCCGGGCATTCGGACGTCCTGTGCATTGTTCATGCCACCAACGGCAACATTTGTCACACTGGACCTAACTGGTTGCGTCCTCACCATCCGAAACATCTAGACCACAACCGGAACAGCGTTCGTCATATACGGGCAGAAGGTGTTTTCTACGGACAATATGCCTACTCTTTCTAGTGACGTACTTGGACAAGGAGTCGCTGCGAATACGGCGTACTTGAACACTGCTAGCGAACTCTGTGTTGTCCATTGCGGCCGGTTGCTTCCCTGAATCTACTGTAGGAGATGTCTGCTGCAGGCTTTGTTTTCTACGTTTCCATCCATAACCCGACGTGGACGGTTGTTTTACCCCCGGTTGAGTGGGTGGACGGCTAGGAACCTCCAAATTAAAACCACCTGTCGACCCTACCAAAACCTTTTCGCCGGATTTAGTTATGTCCAAAAACTGTTTGAGTGCTTTAATTGCGCAGTCGTGCTTCTTATCTGGCATGCTGCACACAATCTCACAAATGTCTGAAGTAAGGTGCCTAGTCTCTATTAGTTTGTTCGCTTTACTTTTAACCTTCCTCTTGATTAAACATCCGGAGCGTGCGCCGTCAACTGTCAACCATTAGGAATGGCCGTGGAGCGACCAACGACTGCTTTGCAGTAAATCATTTGCCTTTATTAAATCATTATGGCTGCACCACACAAGGTGTCTGCATGGTGGTTCCCAGTTACGAAAGAATGAGCGCAAACATGACCCATTAACCTTTAGGCTAACTACGTGCTTATCACCGAAAGTCACTTCCCCCAGTTGCATTTTTGAAACGCAACCGACTTTATTCCAATTTGCCCAACCTATCTTGAGTGCATATGGAGTTAGCTATCCGAAGGCATCGATGCCATCCATAACACATCCCGAACGTTGACCCCTTACTAAAGGAATGGTTACCGCCCTCCTGAATTTTACTTCTAGGTACTCATTGCGATTCAGTACTTCTCTCACGCGGTCAAATAGTGTAGACCTTGGGGACAGATTGCCCTTAATATATCTATTAGCCGCCTCCACCCGATTGTTTTCTTCATTCCAGTAGTGTATAATACTACATCTTGCATACGTGGACCAGTGTTTGTTGACAGCCAGCAGACGAGTTTGTAGATACTCACCTGGCCCCACGTTACGATTACCAATACTGCTAACTATGCCACTGAACTCCTCTTCGTACCTGCAATACAGCAGTTCGTTCGTTTCCTCAGCCAGATTGTTCTTTTTCTCCGAGGACGTTCCCTCTAACTGTCTACATCTGTAAACCATATTCTGTTTCATACGAAATGAACGGAACAAAATCTTGGTATTTGGAAAATACTCCTGTAAGCATTCTAGTCGTACCGGATGCATGTCCACTACAATCGTCTGGGCGTCCTTTGTTGGCACCAGCTGATTAAAGCTGTCCAACATGACCTTGTAGCAAAACAAACTTTCGTTTGGAAAGAAACTGTAGAATACGCCCTTGCCTTTGCCATTACAATCTGTAACAACTATGCGCCATAAGTGATACGCACCGCTGTTGCTCTCCACCGTTGAATCAGTCATTATTACCCAGCAGACAAATGGCCGACTGCGAGGTGTTGGCCAACATCTGGCCAACGGTTGGTCACACAATAGGCGAATCAGATAAGAATAATAACTAGTAAAAACCACGCTCTTTGTGGTATTCAAACGAGTTGTTAAAAAGTTCTAAAACACAATATCATATTCATGATTTCTAATCCCAGTGCATTCACGACTACTACCATTTTTGCACGATTGTTTTAACCCATGCCTCCATTAGACGCGCATTAACAGATTCACTTGTTTCGTGCGTGGTGAGTACGGCTGTGTTGCATCTCTTGCGATCTGTGGTTACTCACAGTCTCGTTGAAAGCTTTGTTAACGCGTTAAGTTTATTTCATTATATCATTTTCCGTATTCCGGCCTTAGTAACGGTGGGTTAATTACATAAATTACAAGTAATTCACTAGAAACTTGTATTTTGCAGGAAGTGGAATTTGCACAAGTTCAGTGGAATTTCGCACATCATTCCAGACACATTCATAAATGAATCTTTCATTTTCTGAAACAAGTGTAAGTTCTCTATCAGACTGTCCGTATACATTACTGTTGTATCTTGCTTATTAACTGAGATATTCCACCTCTAATGCGTGCCAATAACTTGTTTCTTTTGCAGGTTTCAAAGCGTGCAATGAATATTAAGCTCTTGCAGATATTGACGAAGAACAGGAAGTTTTTTCATATGTGGTACCTTCTGTTAACTATCCGTAATGTATTTCTTATTTTGAAAAAATTTCGTTGATCCCGACGGTTTTTTCAATAATTCCGCGATTTACGAATTTCGTTTCTCGGTCGTTGAAAGCAGACGGTAGCACTCATCGTGGTTGGGTACATTAGGAGCTTAAGGAACACCAAGGGAACGGTCGTGCTAATAGGCATCGTAACGCTCAGTAAACAGAGCGCTGGCAAATGTTTTGCTGACCAACTGCGTGTCTGGCCAAACCGGAGTCGGGCCGACTGGTGGCCAGACAGGGACCGACTCCGGGCCAAGTCCGTTTTGTTTGCTGGATACGGTCCCATAATGCAAGTACAATTCCTGCAGCCTTTCTCTCATGAATGATAATGCCAACAGTCCACCTTTAACGTCCGTTTTTAAATACATCGGTCCGAACAGTTCCAACATCTTCCGTATACCCTCTGGATCGCAGTTGAGGTGTTCCTGAAATCGCTTTCTCCTTCACAACAACCTCACATGGCTGCCATTCCTTACTATGTCACATTCACGCCTGACGTAATCGGTTACTTCCTACGTCTTATGGAAACTGTCTAAGAACCCACACACCGCTTCCTCCGCAGTACTTTCCAGTTTACGATTGCCTGGATAAAAACCCGGGTCAACCGACATTGTCCGGTGATTGTGGACAAGATATCTGTATGATACACGCAGACCTCCGTCCGTGTGCGATACATGGATTGCGGATGGACACTGGAAATCCTCAAACTTGCAACAACACAGAATAAGGACAACACACGACAAACTCACCCGTGATTCACACCTTCAGTTTGTCTGGCAGGTAACTCATTATTGGCGAGCAACTGCCATTACTGGCGGGTAACTCGAAATTTGATTTAAATTCTCTAGGCGTTGTTGTCTACTCTTATTTTTGTCTTATTGATGACCTGAGCACCAAACAGTTGCATACGTTTACTCTTATTCGTTACTGAATAACATATTGATTGAAATTTTTGGGCTAACTTGTATCTATTTCTGTATCCGTTCTATATCGTATACTGCTTGTTGCCTATGACAATGACCCGGGACTCAACAAACACTCACTGAGGCGGTGAGCGTTTGCGGCCGCTATGGGTGCAAAATGTCCGTACAAAACGGCGTGCAGTTTTACCAGTGTCAAAAGTGGTATCACTTCAAATGCACTGGCCCATATGAACACCAGTACAAACTTCTTTCTTCTTCAGCTTTAAACTTTATATGTATGAGCTGCGTACTCGATGACAGTCAAGGCGTCGCTTTGCCGCTGACTGTTTACGCGCGCTCCACGAAAAGTGAAGCAACGCAAAAAACCTCCGGCTGTAAATGTGAGACTCTGCTTGGCTCCGTTTGCCCTTCCATTCCTTCCATGGAGACCAGGCTGGAGGAGTGCCAACAAACCTTGTCAGAAATGAAGTTGGAACTTCAGTCCTTAAATGAGTACATAGCGGTCGCTCTTCCTGGGGCCGCAGCTACCAAGAAGGCATCTGCTCTATCAGCCGCGCAGTTAGAGGAGGCAGCAGCCAATATGAGGGAGAGGGCTCTCAGGGATAGGAGAGTTGTCTTAGGTGGTCGATTCCCCTCAACCTCTTCTCGAACCGAGCTCGCTAATTTAGTCCTGACATCTTCATTCCCCCCGGACGTTGCCAACCTTGTACTGGCGAGCAGGCTTCGCGCTGATAAGACGAGAATGTCACTGGACCTCTTGGTAACCTTGCCAGTCATACTTAGTCCTGAGACTGTAGTGGGAAAATGGTGGCTTTGAAATCCACCAACGCCCAATTGAAAGGCGTGTCTTTCGATCGCTCTCGGCAAGAGAGAGCGAGACGTGAACAACGGAGTAAAACTAAGTCATTGATCATGACAGATCAGAAACTACAGCTTGAGACTAAAGTCGTAGTTTCCGCCCCAGTAGTACCCACTCCGACCTGTGTGCCAGTGGAAGAAAGCAGGGAGGCCGTTTCCGTAGTCACCATCCCAACAACTGACTCTTCGAGCATGGGCACCATTGTTGAAGATATTGCACTGAGGCCGTCTCTCGAGTTACCTAAGCCAAAAAACACCGATAGGCCCTATAGAACACTTTTCCTTCCCAGGATTCTGAACGATAGGGGCCTGCTATGGCCGCCGCTTGGGACTCGAGAAACATTTTGTTTGTCCGTCCCACAGGGTATTTATATCGGTGACCCCACTAAACAGCGCACATTGCCCCCCTTTGAGCCTTGCATTCAAAAGACAAAAAAGTCAAATTTTCCATGGGTGAAAGATCCCAAGCACCCTCCGATAAAGGGGGATTTAGCAGGGGCGCAGAAGCTGCAAGCAGCGACACCAAGAAAGCTGGCCAAGCGTCCTATAGGAACGCTGACATACGCACAAGCGGTGACGTCGCGTCCGCAGCATCACAAGAGGGCCAACACAGCCACTCCGTAGCACAAACCGAATTCAACCCCACCGCCGTCTTCAATTCTAGGTATTCTCTCCTAGGTTTTTCCTCGCACCCCCCTATCTTTTTTCTCGCCAGGTCACGTAGGGAGGTAGCTCTGAAGTGCATGTACACAAACTATCTGAGTTCATTTAATAAATTACCGGAAATCAGACAGCTATTTCATGATACACAAACGCACATATTTATTTTCACGGAGACTTGGCTTGCAGATGACATCAGTGATGGTGAACTGAATGCCCCCGGATACTCAATTTACCCAGATGATTCCGCCCGAGGGAGAATGGGAGGTTCTGCGGTTTTCCTTCACCAGCATCTTCCAACACCCACGGTTATCAGTGGATTTCAGGCCTCTGATAAATGCGATGCTCTGTGGCTTCGACTGGCGCTGCGTGACCGCGAATCACTCCTAGTGGGGGTCATTTACCGTTCTCCTTCATCAGACATCTCCGGTGACGACACTGTTCTTATGACTCTAGACAACTTTCTAGAACTACAACACTT
>LUCH01000350.1:181697-196391 GCA_013368495.1 Paragonimus heterotremus | reverse complement strand
AAATCCTGGCTTTTTAACTATTTTTTTGAAATTTTAAAATCGAAATTCCAGGCAAAGTACCTACAATACATCAATTGTAAATAAGTGTCGTTGATAGAAAAATTGGAATACATCGAATAAGTCCCAAAAATATTAACTCGGTGATGAAATATTTTCCCTCTATTTTCGCGAAAGCTGTTTCGCAAAACTGTTCAAGCTTCGTCCCCGGACCTTTCTCAAGCAGCAGTTCTTTTCCTAAAGAATTGTTAACTTTTGGAACAGTCTCTCTGCTGAGGTCGTCAGCAGCGCTTCCAGTAATCGCTTTAAAGCATTACTTGATTTGCATTTTCTAAAAAAAACCTTTTATGCGAGAAACCTTAGTTTGTTTTGTGATATTTACAGTAATTCCCAAGAGCGGTGCTACACCCTGTTCTCCATGAATGCCTTTCAGATTAACAGACGCCCGCTTGACATTGAACAAGAAGAACCGACTGGATCCGGGACCTTTGGGCCTCTGCCTCGAACCCGTGTATCAATCGCTGAATCGCTGAATCCCGCAGTCGTTTGTTGTCGTGGTGCGTATGCCGTAGCACGCTTCGGTGACCTGCTGAAATTGACGGAAGTCAGCTTCAAACAGGTCGAATGACTCGAAGAATTATGGGTCTGTACCCGACCCAAAATATTGGCGAAAAATAGCAGTCAGATCAACGATAAACGGCATTAAACGAGAGTCAAGTATAGCGATGTGGTCGACTTCACGTTTACATTTAAAGCGGTTTCGTTACCAAATTGTCCAATGATGTAGTTAGTTTTCATCTACTGTTTCATTGGCTTGATTTGCACGTCAATTTCATTCGCCTGTATTGTCCTCAATCTCATTGGTTGAGTCGGAGAGGGCGTGTGCGTGCTTGTATGGTACGCTGTACCACCTTAAGTTAGGTTGTACCAAAAGTTTCCGAATTGAAAATAACACATACGTACACAAATGTATATATAAAATATACATGTATATGTACATATTATACATATGCGTTTATATGGGCATGCATTTGTGTATATATATTACTGATATTTATCATTTGTATCATTTTACTAATACTTCAGGTCACTTGCATTTCATAGGAATTTCTCAATAATTCCTGTTCGAAAGAAAACGCACTCCCAACCGATGGCTGATGAACACAAAAAGTCCAAGTCGCAGTTGCGGGCCGAAAGGCGAGCTCTTCAGGTGATTGTATTGTTTTTGTAGTGATAGATTATTTAGGAGGCCCAAAGGGCAGCTAAATTGAATGCGAATTCAATGAATAATCCAGTCAAACAAGCCGAGGTCTGTGAAGACACCGTATTGCGACGTACTGACCAAGTTTCAGTCGGTGGTCAGTTTGTAAAAAATATTCCTCCATCTTTTCAGACATGGTTTCTAGATTGCCTGTTACGGCGAAAGCTGCTACTCCCGTCGAGAGGGCAATTTTACCTGGTCAACAGGTTGCCTCTCCTCCTAATGAACCGGCCACATCTGAAATTTCATTAAAAGTCTTTCCCTCTGGTCCTGTTCGAAAGCAAGAATCCAATAGGGTTCATCTTTTTAAACACCTGAAGGAGCCGGACAAACGCGTTGATATTTTGATGAATCTTGGGTGAGTCTTTCTCACTTTATTTCACTTTGGTCATTAACCTGGAGCCATACGGACTTCTCGGTTACTGTAGAACTACTTTGTGAAAAGGCACTGAGTCAGCGGTCTAATTTTTTAACTTTTCAACATACTATCCAGTTAAAACAGCCCTTTTTGTTTGAACTGTTCTTCGGGAGACCTGTTCGCCTTAATTCGTTCCTGGTCATTATGCTATCGTTACACTGTGCTCTAATCACAACCTGTGTACACTGGTAAGGACTTGTTTCGCAGACCAGTAAGCACGATAGTTGCTTCTTGCTCCAAACCAACATTTACACAGAAGTTCAGGATCGCATTTTCTCCTTCGTATAGTGTACGGAATGTTCCTTCATGCGGACTAGCGCTGCATTTTTCACTTGAATTAGAGTTACAAGCAGCCGCTTATCCCACTTGCAAAACGACGGCGTACACGACAGTGTGTACACTTGGGCGTCGTTTGTTTACACAGTGGTGATCTACATGAGCGTTCTTTTCATTGTTTTTTTTTATTATATGGTTCTCCACCTTTTGTTTGTCTGCCGGCGGCATTTGAACTAATTTGCCTCACTTCACTGGTGAATATGTTGTTTTGCCCCATTGTCATTTGTACTAAGAATGTTTTGTATCATTTGCAGTATTCTCACCTTTCTGCCCATAGTAGGGCCCACGAAGAGCTGTCCAGCAGATTCATAACTAGAAATGGTGTATGTTAAGTTTGTCCACTTATCCTGTCCGCTTTTGCCATGAACAAAATAGCAACCCTAAAATGTGAATATAGGCCTTCTATTTGCTGAAAGATTTACCGACACTGTCTGTAATAAAGTGCTGGTTAGGCATTCTTAAGCAGCGGAGGCTACGTCAAGCTGTCTAGTCCTTTCTGTCAAGCACTTTGGGAGGCGTTTTGCCGCGTCAATGCACAGCCTTCCTCTGTGGTTCGCGACTACATAGGATTCTGTTGGCGCAAAGTTTAGTTATAATCAGAAGGTGAGTAGTTCCAATAAAAACGCATGGCACAATTGGCAGTGTACCGAATATAAGTGAATAACGATGTTGTATGACAAAATATTGAGACTTATGAAAATCCGGACCGTGTAATATAAATTATTCTGACTGTTGCGAGCCACCAATTGAGACAATGGAAGCTTACGGAGCATGACGGACTGATGGGTTGATGCGAGATTAGCTCTTGACTTGTAACTAGTTTACAGTATGGAGCTGTTGACTTTAAAGTCGAAAGTCCCCATTATAGGACCATGCACCTTTTAGCTGGTGTGACGGAGTTGGGGCACGATGTGTTATCCTTTCTGACTTCCTTCCGGACTTTTCATTGCTTGAACATTTGTAAGAGAACTTGGTGACTTTTAGTCTAGCAATGACCGTGCCAAACCGTGAACGGCGCAATGTGTGTGTTTGCGTGCAAAAGAGGACTGGCCTTTTCTGCTACCTTCACGTGGTGGTCAAACTTGTGCGCCGTTTCGATCCAAAGGGCTATCCTGATATCGATCCTTGCATTTTCAGCTATGTCAGATTGGTCAAAGGAAACCAGCCAGACTGGTTGTGGATGATGCCTGTATGTTGTGTTTTGGGTCAGCTTACTGTTTGTTCTTGTTTAGTATGGTTTTGTGCGTGACTTGTTTCTCTGCAGTGTTACTGGTTTTATGTGTGATAAGTTCATAGATGTAGGGCTGTCGAGTCTACATGGCTATTTCAATTTGGTCGTTGCTTGTGGTCCATGTTGTCGTGCTTGTGTGTTTGCGTGTGTCACACGCTGCCTTGCGGCACAGGCTTCTGAACCAAAGGCTTTGGTTGAGGGCTCTAATTGCCTTCCTGTGTAGACCCGGGCTTCCTGGCAGTATCCAAAGCCCACATAATCTTTGCAAGTACGACGTAAACTAAATACCACACTGCATCGGCCACCGCGCAGGATAAACTGGGTCGCCCTATCTGCTGTTTGCCGCAGGGTAGATAGGCAAAGGTGTGCTTCTACCAAACCCTTTCCCTCCCCTGATGACCCAGCCAGCACAAATCCTGGAGCAGACAATGCTCACTCGAGTAACAGTAACACGAAGACCAACCTGAGACAAGTCCGAGAACGCAAGGCGCCTTCCATTGGGACATGGAATGTGCACACGTTGCCGGATCGATGCAGCACCACAGGACGGTCAGAATGCCAAACCGCACTGATCGCGGTGGAATTGAGCCGGTGTAACACCAACGTAGTAATCTTGAGTGAGACGAGGGTTGCAGATCACAATAAGCCCCGAGAAGCAGGTGCTAGGTGCACCTACTGGACAGGTTACCCGCAAACGGTGCTCGGGTGCATGATGTCTGTTTTGCAGTCGCTGGGCACATAAATGTTTTGATGATAGGCGAACCGCACGGTATCATCTCTTGAGTCCTGTCCATGCGCCTGCGACTCAATCGAGGCAAGTGTGCCACACTTGTTAATGTTTATGGTCCAACTATGTGTCACACTGATGATACAAGGGACCAGTCCTATGACCAGTTGTCCACCACAATCCCGTCGGCACCGGTGAGTGACTGACTGTTTGTTCTGGATTACTTGAACGCTCGAGTCGGGCGCGACTCGGTAGCCCAGCCGGGAGTCCTCGGACCCTACGACATTGGTTCAGTCAACGAGAACAGTGATCGTGTGTTCCACCTGTGTGGTACTAACGAGCTGGCTATCACAAACAGTTGATTCCAGCTAGACGCGAGCGACATCACGACGTGGACCCATCCACGAAGCGGTCATCACCATTTGTTTGATTACGTGATTCTGCAACAGTGCGACATTCGTGAAGTGCGTATCACGCGAGTGATGCGTGGCAGTAAGTGTAGCACAGACCATAGGCAAATCAGGACCGGATTGTTTATTCACGTCTGCAAGCCGTTTAACTGTAGGTCATCCGGACAACAGCAGAAGTTGGATGTTAAACGACTGAAGAACTGTAAGATGTGCCGTTGCCACTCATCTGCCAGACTCTCCTGCACCCGCCATCCCCGAGATTATGTTGCAACGGCTCAAAAGAACAGACCACTGCATCACTCATCGAGACAATCCATGTCGAATTCCAGAAACCTCGGGACCGATTCGACGACCACTACACGGCTATCTTTAGCATGGTACGGGGACAGAATGCGGCGTTTGCCGCTCCCACAATGGAATCGGACAACGGAAACAAAAGAGCGGCATTTCGAAGTACGCGCCGTCAGCTGGCCGAACGTGTTCGTGGAATGAAGAACGAGTGATGGTGGAAGCAAGCTGAACGGATACAGGGCTACGCCGATCGCCGATAACACAAGGAGTTGTACGATTTGCTTATAGCAATTTTCTCTCCATCCGTCCAGTCTACCAAAACGCTGATTGACAAGGACACCAGCTGTTCGTGCACTCAACTAGATGACGTCGTGGAAGTCTGGCTCAAACACTTTAGTAACCTACTAAACCGTTCTACTGTCATTGACTGGGTGGCCGTCAGCAGCCTGCTATAACAGGCCATCAAGTATTCACTTGTTATCGCCCTGGCTTTGCCAGAGATGTTAAGAGTGATTAGACAACTGCGCAATGAAAAAACTGCAGGTGTGGATGGATTGCTAGGTGAAACCCTGAGGAATGGCCGGCCGACGTTGGAGCTCGTTTTGCTTCAGCTGGTTCACTCCATCTGTGAACAGGAAGAAATGCCACAAGAGTTCAGTAATGCTCTGATGGTACCTTTATTTAAAGGTAAGGGTGGTAAGCAGTGCGCTGACAGCTATCGGGGCGTAAGTCTGCCAAGCTGCGCAAGCAAGGGGCTTTCTATAATCATTCTGAACCGACTGAATGCGAATGTATCGGACACCAATGTTTCCGAGGAGCAGTTTGGATTCCGGGCAAGTCACAATACGGCCCTCCTGGTGTTTGCTACTAAACAGCTTCAGGAGAAGCGTCGGGAATGCAGCCAACCTTTATATGCCGTCTTCGTGGACTTCACCAAGACCTTTGATTTCGTGACCCGCGAGGCATTGTGGACGGTGCTTGGTAAGTTGCGGTGTCCGGATAGGTTCGTCAATTTGATTAAAATGCTGCATGTGGACAGGAAAACAAAGGTACAGCCGTGTGGATCGACCTCGGGTGATTTTGACATTATCACTGGCGTGAAGCAGGGTTGTATCCTACCCTCAGCCCTATTTGGTTTATATTTGACTGCCATACTAACAGTTTCTTTTCAGGACTCGACAAAGAACGGCGTCGGGGTTGAGTACCGGACGGATAAGCGCCTACTGAATATTTGACGTTTCGGCGCCCCAACTCGGCTACATACTTCAACGATACACATTCTTTTGTTCGCAGATGACAGTGCATTGTTGACACACAGTGAAGACGAACTATAGCGACTAGCTATGGCTTCCGCGATCGTTTGACTTATACATCAACACAGGTGGGACATTTTCCTTTCAGCTTTATCCGGGCGGAGGCACTGTTTCTGCACCCGCGCCTCAAATTTTCATCAATAGAGATGTTGACAGTCGCACATATTTCTGCTACGTGTGTAGCAATTTGTTTAGAGACTTGTCTGCGGACCGCGAGTTACGAACTCGTATGGCGAAAGCTGGTGCTGCTCCCTGATCTCTTGAAGGATGTGTCTGGAAAAACCACAGCCTAAAAATGGTCACTAAGTTCTCTGTCTTCCACTCAATGGTGCTGTCTATATTGTTGTACGGCAGTGAAACGTGGACACTGTATCGGCAGAATTTGCGCTGTCTGAACCGCTTCGATATGCAGTGTCTGAGGCACATCTTGAGTATTCGGTGGTCGGACATAGTTCCGAACACTGAGGTACTGGGATGAGCGGACATGAGTGGGATTGAAGCCATATTAATGCTGTGTCAGCTTCGTTGGCTAGGTCACGTCTGTCGGATGGGCGAAAACTGTACTCCAAAACAGCTGCTGTATGGACAACGGAAATCAGGTAGGCGAAATCCTGATGGTCAAAAGTGGAGATACCGGAGTCCTCTTCAGCTAAATCTTTCACGATGTAACATTGATTGTACATGTTGGGAAGACTTGACGTTGAACCGGCCGATCTAGGGAAATATGATCCGGACGGGTGTCCGCAAGTCCAGTGGGCAGTTATTGTGCGGCTGTGAAGTAAAGCGCTTGATATACATAGAACTTATTGATGCCGTAGATCGTGGTGACGGCTACATGGCGTTGCGATGTGTATGGCCGCGAATGCGCCGGCCGCCTCGGATTAGTAGATCACCAACGTACTCATGGTACATCGTCAACCAAGAGACAACGAGTACGTTAGGGTCAAGTAGGTCATATCAGTTATATTTGTTTTTTTCTTGTACACATCAACCAACGGCCACCATCGTTTGGAACTCACTTGCTCCCCTTTTCAGAAACCTGGGTGTTTGTGACCCTCTACGTTTCCTTTCCTTTAGCTTTGTTGGTGTACTGTATGGGAAATGTCCTGTCTTTCAATTGAATCCACTCTTACATTTTGTTTTTCTTCTATATCCTCTCTAGAATGCAGTAACATATACTCCTATACTGGATTATTTCTTGCATTATATTTTCAATATTTTTCTTCCCAGTTTAGTTCTTACCACTTAAGTGAGGCCTCTATTTGCCAATTTCTCGGGAGATAGGGGTTCCAGTTTTGTGCTAGCCAAACATAGGCGGCTGGACACAAAACCTCACCCACAAGCCTGCTGGTCTTCTCATTCGGGTTTACACTGGATGTGTAAGTGGAACCGCAAGTGGCGCAGTGCAAGCCGCTTCTAGTGATGGTTAAGCGCAGACGTTTTTTGATTTCGGTCACTGTGACAAACTAATCCGAACCGGATGCTGCCAACCGTGCGAGAGAGGCTAATACCGACACTAACTGTATTAACTAAGCGGGACCCGCCAAGCGTGTCGGGTTACAATGAATGAACGGCCGTTTGTCTAAGTCACGTTACCGTTTAAAATGTAGGATAAAAGGTCATGAAAGTCAAACCGCGTCGAATTACCAAGTGCGACATGGCAGCCTGGTTAGTAACGTCGGTCTAGATATGGCGTGGTTGACAGAGTGATCCTCGAGTGTATGTCAGGTCAAGAGGACACCTACAGTTCCACCTAAAATTGGGATTTTTGGGGTGGACAGTGAGTTCGCATTCCTAGAAGGCCACACTAACAGCAATGAGATACAGAAGATAAATTAAAGGTTGTATATTACGATTGAAGCAATCTTCGCTGGTGTGGATAACCTCTAGCAACTATAAAAAGCTGTAATAGAGTAATTCTCGTCATTGTTGCTACAATTCAAACCGCAGCTCTGTTTGACCGGGTTAACTGTTTTGTGTTAACACATGTCGCACTGTCTCTCGAAAGCTTAAGGGTGGAATGTATAAGACGATTGAGAGCATGCTATTTCTCTGTGGCTGTAAAACCTTATTGCTCACAGTAGCGAACGCAAACTTTTCAACTAGTGCATCATCGATGTTTGCGTTCAGTTGCAGTCATCAAGTAGCCCCGACGAGTAAGCAATGATGAGGTTGGGGAAGGGATGCCTGATAACAAGAGGTAAGTGGTTTTATTCACTTGCTCTTTAAGAGTGCGTATACTCCTCCCCTGACTTAGACTGCTACCTTGACGAGGTGGTCAGGCTTATGTGCTGTTTTGATCCGGTGGGGGTATACTGATTAGGACTCCGGTCCTTCTAGATACAACCTTGTCAGACGGAAAGCAGTTACACTCATAGGATTGCATGTCGCACTACTGACCACGTAGGAGTGTTTATATAGTGAGGCACGATCCTGTGGACATACAGCTGAACTTTTTATAGTTGCAGCACTGCTGTCTTTTATATCAGGAATAAGGGGGATTATAGAGGGTAACCTCAAACAAAAGGTACTCCGGTCGTCCAATGGCTGACCGTGATCGCCTGTGTATTATCCAGTACGGTCGAAAGACATCTGATATCACCCAAAAGCCTGACGTAGTATTGAGTACATCCACTGCGCGCAGCATTGCTCAGAATTAGACATTAATCTCTTATTCACTGCGCCCACGTGCTAGCCAACTCTTTCACTGCCAAATGAGCCAGATTCTTGAGTCACTGGCTTCGGGTAGGGTCCACCAAGAAAAACTTGTATTCTGTTGTCTCACAAGTCAGACTTTTGAATCAGAGAGTCAGCGTGGGATCCCTTAAGTCAATTCCCTTCTACGGCATAAACGACTGGGGAGTATCCGAAGTTATCGTTCTCCCGGTAGTGACATTATTCACTCAACACGACTTCCCCCCACTGTTTTACCCTCAGTTTCTTCCGCCCTCCATGTGCCTTCGGGCGATAATTATTTTTTGAGGTCAAGACAACTAGTAAACATTGGCGCCTTCAATGATCGCACTCTCCGACAAGTCGGTCAGCAAGCTACTCTGGCAAGAACTCTCTTAAGTCTGGAGCTTGATGTGTGCTGCGTGTCGGAGACGCGGGTATACGATTCTAGTACCGTTAATCACTTGAGCTCACCTGCGATTTTCACCTTCAAAGTACAGTGTTGCTTTAAGACTGGGGCGTTTCCACTTCTACTTTATTGCAAGTAGTCCGCTTCAAACTGTGAACAGTTTCACGTAATTGGTTAGTACTATCCCGTCAGCTTATAATATTGTTGATGAGATATCAGCGAAGATTGCAAAGGCACGAGTTGCCTTTGCCAAACTGCGTCATCTGTGGCGTCAAAGAGGTGTCCGATTGGCGCTGAAAAGAAGAGTATATGGTGCTTATTTATGCCCCGTTTTGCTCTATGGTTCGGAAGCGCAGCCTGTTCGCAAGGAAGATGTAAACAGGCTTGTGGTGTTTGACCATCGTTGTCTCCGCCAATTAGCTCACATTAATTGAACTGATCGCGTGTGCAATGTGGCCGTTTGCCGGAGCGTATTCCGGAACGCTCGAGATGCGGGACCAATTGGTCAACTAATCACGGTACACAGTTTGCGATGTTCAGGTCACGTACTCCGTATGTCATCTGATCGTTTACCGTAGGCTGAGGCCACCAACAGTTGGGCAAAACCGCTTGGTGGTCAACCAACAATGCGGTCACGAAATATGAAGACCCTGACTGCTCAACTAACCAAAGTGGGTAGGTGTCGACTGCCTGGATGGGGTCCTCGTGATCACTCAAACCGCTGGTTAGAGACGTTATCCGAGATGGCACTGTGTCACAGTCACTGGCGTATCTGCATCCGTAGCATTTCTGGTTCTTTTGCTTAATCTTCTTTTATTAATTTTCAACCTTCTTAGTAATGTTTTCTTCTAGGAAATTCCACGTCACTGTTGATGTGAGCGGCGGCCCGGGCCACAGTATTTTTTGATCAGGCTCACGGCTGCTATCATGATGGTGTGTGCGTATACTTAGATTATTGGGCCGCGTTGCAAATGTCAGCTACGTTGTGCACTCCGCCGACACCGCAGTGTGCAGGTGAAAGGTGGGAGGTAAGCAAATGGTAGTCTAGTGCAGACAAATACGGATGGGTGCTAGTAGGTCAGGCATCGTACGTGGCGTTCGCCTGCAGGGCTAGAGTTTTGTGAATCTTTTATGAGTGATTCGACATTACAGCACTGTCAAGCTCTCGAAAGTGGTCGCTGGCGGGATCTAGTAACATTTTGTGGCCGTTTGGTCGAGTCATCTATGAAACGATGTCAGTTGATGGAGAAATGCAAGGAAGGCCGTATGGTATTGCAGATGCCCTATGCGTAGGTGTCACTTTAACTAGCCACATTTTGATGAAACCGGGACTACAAGAAACTTAATGAGAATAAAAATATCCATGGTAGTTGAGAAATAAAATCGTAGAGCATGGTCGATAAGTTAAATTCAAAAACTTTCAAAGGAGTATTGATTTAACACGTAATGATCGTATGAAGTGGCGAGCATGCCATAGTATGGGAAGTAAAGGTTCATTGTGTAAGTTAAGGAAGGAGAGGGATTTAATGAGGGAAGTTGCACTGACGCATAGTGACGTTTACAACATGAGCTCCAGTGACTTCCGTTCTTCATCATATCAGACATCGTCCTCAACTAGGGATGTTCATTGTCTTTCGAAACCTGGCCAGAAAGCCGGGAGCGCACCACTCCAACAGGCTTCAGTGTGAGTGTCTTCATACCCCGAACCCGAGTCGTACGCTGACCACCGGGTTGCCGTTTTAAGCCCAACCTACTGCCCATTAACAAGGCACGATGTGACAGGCAGGGGGTTGGCATTCATAAGGTGTAGGCAGACCAACGAAGCCTGTGAGATGTGATAATTATGCTCAGGGCCTGCCCATCCCGAAGACACGTCAGAGCACTTCGTCACTACTGACACGATGTCCCCACCACATACTGCCCGTCCTTCGGAGATACCGATGTTCGAGAACGAATACGCTGTAAACATCTTCCCATCGAGTGGATCAAGTTTCAGAGCCGTACAATAGGACTACTCTTACGGTGGCAATGTACACCTGAACTTTCACAAAAAGACAGATCATGCCGACGCCACAGATGGCCTGAGTTAGCGAACGCCATCCGAGCCTTTGCCACGCTGTTTGTGATCTTAGATATCCCACCAACGCTGAAACAGCACCCAAGCTATATAAACTTCTCGACTATTTCCAACTGGTCATCACCAAGGGTTAGGGCAAGCGCAGAGTCCTGCCAGTCTTGCAACAGCACCTTGAACTAAGTGAGTGCAAAAGCTATACCGAGCCGCGAAACTGAAGTCTCCACTCTGTGATGTTCTAAGCTCCTCGTGAACCCTCACGTATCAAGGCGATGTCATCTACATACTCTACGTACCGACTTCGAATGCTTGGGAACATTTCCAAATCATATTCGCAGTCTATCAGGACATACTCTAAGATTTCGCTCACTGTATAGTTGAATATGTAAGCTGAAGCTAGACAAATTTGTCGCACCCGACATGAGATGTTGAAGGCTAGTGATACGCTGTCGTAAGCTTCATCAGGGCTCGAGATCTGCCAGTAATTCTCTTCGACGATGTTCACGTACTTCTCGGAAATACCCTTTCTCGATAGACGATCTCAGAATACAGCTCTACTAGCTGAATCAAACGCCCCTCTGATGTCCCAAAAAATGGTTGGCCTTCTATATGTATGACGGGGATCATGCATCTAGCGAAGTGTGCATATGTGATCAGTGCAGCCACAGTCAGGTCGAAATTTCACTCGCGCTTCACAGATAGGCTGTTCGAATGTTTCGCCTAGTGCACGAAGTGCAGTGGCTGCAAGCAACTTTGGCGCAACAGGAATCAGTCTAGTCCCCCCATAGTTTACACACGAAGTATGTGAGCTCCTTTTGGAAACGAAGGTGATGTTAGCCAAACTCCAGTTATCTAGAACGACTTTATTGATCCAGATTTTCCAGAGCAGAGCCGACAGTCTTTTTCCAAGGTTTGTATCCTATCTACACAAGGGGCTAGAGGGAGTTCATCTGGACCGGACACCTTAAGATGTCTCAAGAATGTGATCTAAAGCAAAACTTATTTTCCCGATGTCGGAAAAAGGTCAACAAACGGATGATCACTGGCAGAGGCAAAAGACATCAATATGGCTGGTGGCCAGTTGAACTTCAGCTGGAAATACGCAGCTCAGTGTCTTATGCGTCGTTGCAGGTTATGAAAAGACTCATCATTGGTTTCACAAGCAACCTTTCTCACACCTGGTTTCCTGTCCCCCGTTGCTCGAGTGTGTTGGGACAGCTTTCTAAGGTTCCAAGTGTAATCGGCTTTTTCTGTCTCGACAGCGCGTTATGTCCACCGGGCCTCGCAATCCCCTCATATTTACTTCTAGAGTGCCAAGCGACTGGCCTTACGAACTGAATTGTATTCGCTGCTGGATAGAATATTCCG
This sequence comes from Paragonimus heterotremus, assembly GCA_013368495.1. Lineage (NCBI taxonomy): Eukaryota > Metazoa > Platyhelminthes > Trematoda > Plagiorchiida > Troglotrematidae > Paragonimus > Paragonimus heterotremus. Next base: position 183,883 of record LUCH01000350.1, on the reverse strand, counting down.
ACAAGTGTCAAGTGGTTCCAGCAATCGCATAGAAACTCGGCGGTTGACAGCTGAACGGACAATAGTATTACACGAGGCAGTGCCATATTTATGCACTGCGTGCCGTCCGTGTGCCCACCCTATTTTAACGTCATTTGTTAGACGGGGCCCTGGACCAGAGGCAAACGCGTTATGTCAAATGTTGGGCACTTGTATCCGTACTAGTTTCGGTACGTCAGTTCGTGTTTGACAACGAAGTGGCTTCTCATCAAAGTGCAGAGTGAACTAGGCACATACCAATGCATGGTGAGAATGCATACAAGCGCTCCAGATCGACTTATCATTTTGGAAACATCCATACGATCGATAGCTGACGACTATGTGGTCAATTTCTGTCTACGACTGACCTAAAGATGGAGGTCGCCAGGTACTCTATTGATGTCTAGGACACCGAAAATTAGTACTCGCCGGAAGAAAAACGTTAGCAACAAAGAGGTGCAACAAACGTTCATCGTTTTCTGTTCAGTGAATACCATAAGAGTGTGGGCCGTTTAAGTCACGCTCGCCGTCGCTTAGCATGCTTACTTGTGTTCAAGTCTCCAACCAGTACCAAGATTTGAGCCCGGTCTGCGGAAGAATGGTGAGCTGGTGGTAAAAGTCATCTTTCACTGTGTCTGGACTGCAGTCTGTGGGTTGCATATGGTGCAACAGCAAACAGACAGTGTTTGTGATAGGCGCCTCCTGATGCTCTAACCGTACCTTCCAGTCTGACGGCGCACAGACAGTTGCTGACGGGCATCCAGTCAAGCAGCGCTTTCTCTGTGTTTGCGCTCAGAGTAACTCCAACTTCGGTTTCATCAGTGACTTGAGCCGTAGGATCTCCAGACAACCGCATGTTGTGCACTTATAGTGACGCGGCTGGTGGAGATTAAAGCTGTATCACTGCGCTAGAATCTTGTAGCCTTGTTTCAGCAAGACAGATATCGATGGCTGGATGAGACGACGCATGAAGACTGTGATTTCTCTATCTCCTTTCTTCAAACCAATTGGTCCTTTGACCGACCTATCTGAAAGACTATTTCGATTTCTTCTTTGTCTAGCTGTTTACGTGTCTCCGATCTGCTATAAATAACTATTCAGCCCCAGTATTGACTCCTGTCCATGTACACTTAATCAATGACCTGTTATCTTCTGCATCATTTAGTTGCTCACGTATAGCTTACCTTAAATACCGCCAAATTTGCTGCTGGCTCATCTGGTTTGAGGAAATCCCCATGTCAGAAGTAAAACAGTATCAAACTGGCAGATTATTTACAAGTTGTTCTGAAATTATGAATACTCAGTCAGTCTCAAGGGTATTCCAGCTGATAGCGGGCACTGATTCCAGTTCACTGTCACCACAGCGCTAATACTCTGACTGTATACTTCGAAAAGGCAACATTTATCAAAGGCGTAAGTCTTCCGTGTGCGTGCAGACACTTCGCGGTAGGTGGCTAACCCAGATACTTTTCAAGAGACGGAAACAGTCCATGTTGTAGCGAAAAGACGTCTAATAAAGCACAATCTTTATTGTCCAACTCGCTAGTTGCCATGCTACGCGCGCGCTCGCGTTTATGAGTCAGAATTCCAGTCCACAACACCCTCCGGTTTCTGCTCACACGTCTTGTGCACTTCTGTCCGATTTATATGTGTGATCAACGCCTTCTATCGGGGGGTTTCCGCTTGCCATTCTTCTTCCGTTGGTTCAGTTTCGTTGAACGATGGCTCGTCCGGTCGTTCGTGTTGTCCGCCATCTATCCACTGTAGGGTTTGACCGTATTCCACGACCATGTCGAGATATTCCTGTGAGTGTTAGAATAATCGCGCCTCCGATTTAGCCGTCCATCCTATTTTGCCTGCCATGTCTCGCCCGTTGGTCCGATCCCGTCGAGCGATGACTTATCCGGTCACCCACGCCTTCCCCGATCCCCTCGTTGGGGGATTTTGGACTTACCTCTTCCGCGTTGAGGTATTCCGTCGAGTGTTGGAATACTCGCACCTCCGGCCTGATAATCCACCACAATGTGTGCCACAGATTGACAGATAGATTTTATCAGGTAGATTTACTTGACTATGAAAGGTCATAATTAACCCAACTGTTCTTCCATCTTCTGTGTGCCAGAGGTGGGTGAGCAATACGTCGGTTCAGGCGGCTAGGATCCAATTGT
>LUCH01000350.1:147404-176007 GCA_013368495.1 Paragonimus heterotremus | reverse complement strand
CAAGCCCGACCACCTCGGCAAGGTAGCAGTATAGGTCGGGATACCCATCAGTACCTATACACGTACCTAGCTAGATACCATTTTTCATCAATTCTGGCATGCCTCCTGCAGAGATGAAATTAAGGATTAAAAAACCTGTCAACATTGAACCAGTAGTTTGCTCAGTGAGTAATACTCTCTTGCGTGGTTTATTCCCTTCGTTTCCTTCTGTTTCCAAAAATTTTCAGATAAATGTTCTAACCATTAAAAGCTCAATAAACGACAAACTTTAAGAGGATTACTGGTTGCAAAAAGATTACATTGACTGTGTATATCTAATCCTGTTTTGAACGGTTCAGAGGGAATACTAAACGAAAGTGTGATGGTTTCAGTAAGGTTAATTGTGAAAGTCATCACTTGTAAGGGTGTTAACGGGAAAAAGTGTTAGGGGTGAGTAAAAACTTAACTGAGTAACAGCAAGTAAGCTTAACTCTCTGTCAAACAGCATATTGAAGTAACAGCTAAGAGCAACTATGAAAAGTCGAAAGTAACTTCACCTTGTCGGATCGAACCCAGTGACCAACTCATCTGAGGACTAAACTTTGTTTCCTGAACGTATGCGTTGAGCTTGTTGTTGCAACACTCGACTGGCGACGCCGTCACAACAAACTCTGATAGGATGTTCGGGATTGGTCACCTAGATAGTGAATGAGTATTTTCTGAAAGTCAAGCTGCCTATTTGATGTGAATATCTACACCTTTGTTTACACCCTCTGTTTCAAGTGCATTAATTGGCAGTAGCATTTCCGTCTATTTTTTCTCTTGCTTATTGATTTGTCTTCTCCGTTTTCTCTTGTATCTTAGGCCTGCGAATGTAAACTAGGAAAATGCGCGCTACTGTTCTAAGTTTATTTCTGTGGTATTCACTCTCATGGTGCTTGGACATGTCGACTTTCATTTTAGTGGCTTGTGTTCATGATTCCCTATTGCGCTCCTCTTTTGTCCAGTTTGGGTAGGCAGTCACCAATACATCCAGCTTTCATCGCTTTGGGTGTCAATTCGGATGAAGGTCGCATTTGGGGTGCTAACGAACTTTGCCTCCATTTCATCCTGGCTTGTGAGGCGCTTATTCGCACACACCATTCATGCGCTTCCACTCAGAATTCACTGGATTCTTCGTCGTTCGCTCGAAGTTTGGGCCCCATTTTGCAACGACACGTAGATTTTCTGAATCGATGTAGACCACTTGTTGTGACGATTATAAACACCTATCAGTATTTGAAACAAATTCTCCATCAACTGGATTCTGTAGATGGTTGGGAAGAGGTTCGTTTACTCAGTTTTCTTTTGTTTATTGCTTTGATGTTTCGCACTATTCCGTTTGTACACACCACAACTTATTGCACTATACGCTCGGGCCATTGAAACGAGCCGAACGAGATTGACAGGCCTGTTTGTATGCTAAGCTTGCCTGCTGAGACTGTTTTATGTTGTCTGTGTGGTAATACAAACAGGTCGATGTCGTCAACGTACGCTCAGTCACAAAGTCGATCATCGAGAAACAGCTCAACACCTCTGTGTTGGTAGTCATTTAAGGCGTCATCAACAATCGATTTGAACGAGACGACCAGATCGAGCGATTTCGACGAACTTCGCTTGTGACGCAAATGGAAAATGAGCATCCATTGTATGCCACCAATCAGCTCGATGTAAATTGATCTCACTATGCTGACATAGTTCTCAGGCAGTTTTCCGCCTGGGACGATCCTAAACTGTTCTGCTTATCAATGTTTCCCCGCATGAAAATGTAGCAATCCAAAACGTTAATCCTAACGAGTTTTCCTGAAAAGAGATAGTTGTTACATTCTTCTTTTAGTGATAATTTGCACTGTCGTTGGTCTCAATGACTGTTTTCAGTTTTCATAGATGAGCGTTTACTTGCTTCACTAAGACGTACTTTCGGATGCTTCCGATATGCATCTTGTTCGCTGTGATCAAAATGCAATTGTTCCTGGATGTACCACTATATCCGCGGGCCATTTGAGCGTTTATCGTAATGGGATTTATTCACCGAGAGTACCTTGTCGATTAAGCTCATGAATTGATCAGGTAACGATGTACTCTCAAATTATGACGACTGTCTACTTTTCTGAGTAAACTCGGTATGTCCGTTTCCGGGCTGGCCACTGTGCAGCTATTGAACTTGCTGATTTAAAACACTACCCAGCTGTTGTGAAAAGACATTTTTTCCCAAAAATTTGCCTTATTTGTCGAAAAAGAAAAAAAGGATTTTTCATTTCTTGAAAATTTGAGTATCCCTTCAGAATTCTCGAACATTCGAGAATTCGCGCTCGCCTGCGATTGGTCCGCTGAGTGGCCTAGGCCCAAGGCCGCTCAAAACCTATAAATACCGTTGCTTTAAACCACTATTTTGCTTTCGGGCTGAGCAGCAAATAAAGCTCGTTTGAAGGCCGTCTTTCTTCTTTGTTGGGGATTTTAAGTTGCGAGAGTTTGGTTCCGATAGTTGCGCTCTAATTTCCATGCAGTTTTACTATATCGTTGGGTTCGTTCGTGATAGAGATACTACTCGTAGTTTCTGCGTTTGTTCTTGCCTTTCTCTATCAAGGGGGTCGTAACATCAATATAACAACGTGCCTCAGTCAGTGGTGTGTTTGCATTCACACCGTTGTCAATCTCTCTAGGTTTTCTCACTTTATACCGTTTTATTCCCTTTCTATATTTTTCGTGTGTGAAATCCATCATCATTGTTACGACGACCGGCGTCTCGAGCCACAGGTCATGTCGGTTTGTCTGGCAAAAACCACTCTTGATTTTATTCTGGGCCAGCTGGAGACCTTCATTAGGTTGTAGTACGCTTGTGAGTTACACGGTAGACATCTTGTAAAGTATCATTGAGGGCAGAAGTATTTGGTAACACGTTGGGCTGCCTAATGTTATAATGGACAAACGAGTATACACTCGACCCTTGTTCAATAACGATTTAGAATGCCTTTCCTGAACAGCAATCCAAACGTAATCTCATCAGGCATCGAATTAAGAACGCGGCATGGTATGGTAAACAAACCGCATAACTCCAGTAATGTTTGAAAATATAATGAATAGTTAACTCTAGCCTAGTCTGACACTAACGACAAAGGAAAGAACGCGAGGTGGGCTCCAGCCGACCCGGCGGCACTAAGAAGCACGCCAAGCAGACAGTGCATAGAACTTTCGAGTACGTTAAACAACAGTCGAATAATTGCAGGCAAAACGGCCTTGAAGAATAGCACAGTAGATAAGTCCCTAAGAAAAGCACAGTCATTCGCTGCGTACAATTAATTACGACATTAAGGAAAGTGTCAGTGAGTTCGTTACAGGCCTCCTTTAGGAGGAATGCACATAAGCGTGTGTACAGAGTAAATAAGCGAGAAAACACGTTTACAATCGGGATTCTTAGAGAAGCCACACGACCGCTGGTCACTACAATATTTTCTTCATTTTCGAGTAAAAAAAGGATGGCTCACCAAAGGATTCCCATACACAATCAGCGTACTTGATGCTAATCAAGCGGTGGAGACAACGGACGTTGGAAATCGATTGCTTATGACCCAGATCTCTTACATTTAGAATAAGGTTGATCACACACGTGTTTTAACTCTTTACTTCAGTCGACAACCGGATGTCTTTGTGAAGAAAATCTGAGAAGGTACCACGTAGCTAAAAGCGGCTTGTCTACGACAGCATAGAGTATCATGGTCAGCCAAGTTACAGCAACAGACGTATACTCTAACAATAGCGGTGCTTGAATCCAAAACTTTTCATGGTATACCCATTATAAATTGTTTTGTGAATACGAACGTTGTAATCGATGTACACACCTCTCAAATTGTCGCACTATTGAGTTTTTTCATCTCTTTGGATAGAAATTTGCCTAAGGTTTCATTGTTTTACTAATCTCAATCATTGGAACCTAACTGGACAAGCTGATGAACTGTGAGTAGCATCCAGATATACAAACCTGACACGGCTAGTTAAATTTGTGTTCTTTACCGTTAAATATCGTTCACTATTGTGTACCGTTTGGTGGTTCTGTCTCATGCACAATTTTTTTACTCAGTCGGTCGTGCTTTTGTTATCTTGTGTCTAACTTCGTTTATTCAATGAGTCCAATTTCTGTTGACCACTGTTAGTGTCGCAGTCGTTTACTGGCCGCAATCGACGAATTCCGACAAAACTCCATCTATCTGGCGGGTGCGGAGATTGCCGAACGAGCTAGCGCGTCCATCCGGCCTGGAGAATGTGTGTGCACTTTCGGTTATTCATCCGTCGTAGCACGAGTTCTGGAACGTGCTTGGCTTGGTACCCAGACACTTTCATCTTCCTCCTCAGGGCATGAAGACAACCACATCTCCCTCTTGAGTTCCAAATCGCAATTGGCCCAATCCAGAAATGTTGCCTCATGTCCGTTCAGCGTTCTGGTGGTGGATACTCGACCGAGATTTGAAGGCAGACACATGTTGGTTCGACTGATGAAAATAGGCATCCCTTGCGAATATACACATATCGGTGCCCTGCCTACATTGGCACATAAGGTACGTAATTCGTATGCTCCTCATTCATCCATTAATTTAACTGAACTGATTATGTACATGCAAAGAGTATGTCAAACTTTGTACGAGTAGACTTGACCAATCAAAACACTGATGGATGGACAGTTTGTCATATATTCTGTTGTTGGGACTCAACCACACTAGTTAATCATAACTCTACTTTTTTAATCCGTTAACTCCATCAACTTGAGTGGAGCTCAGAATCGTCAATCTACGGCATCTACCCGATGCTCCCTAATGTTTTCGTGTTCACACTGGTTTACTGCACTGTCTGATTCGGTCGGCTGTACGACTGCATGCGCTTGCGTTAAGGCGTTCTGGCACTCAGCAGTCATTGATAACGTTGTTCTTTTCACTGCACGACTATGTTAAATCAAGCGGTACTTCCGCCTGACAGTTCGCCGTGTGATGCGCTTGTAGACAGCTGAGCGCAGAACTTCGTTTTGATGGATCTCAACAGCTCTGAAATGTTCTAATCGGTCGTTCTTTGTTTCGGATGATCAATCTCAACAGACGTTTATGATCTATGCATAAGCACGAAAAAATAGGCCGTTTTCTCATGCGTACCATTCGACAACACCCGGTCCCGGGACTCTGCATTTATGTCATCCGTTATCCTTGGATTCTGCTTATGATAAACTTGTGGAGTAAGATGTACGTCCTCCGTACCTCCAATAATGTATGTTGTAAACATCATCATGGTCGTACAAATAAAAAATGTCCTTATCAGCTTATAGTATATCGTGACACAATGGTCACTGTGCCTCATCTTCTTTAGGGACTCAGTTACGGAAGTTCATTCGTCTAGATCTGTCAAACTGTTAAGAGATGATGGCCACGGTTCTAAAAATTTGGTACACGTTGACAGCTGAAGTATGTAGCCATCCGGAGTGATAATTGTGATTAGCTCCAAAATGTGCCGTTTCTTACCTTCAGCCTCACTTGAAATCGGTCGTCCCAACTTACCTCAACACTACACACTCCCTGTTTCTCTTATTCATTCCAGAAACTGTGGTTACCTATCTCGTTGGGTCTTTTGTTTATTTGTATGTCTTTTATGAAACAACTAACATATTTCTTTCGCGTTCAATTCTCGGAGATAAAGAACAAGTAATTTGAACAGTTCAGGATTGTTGAAGCTCATCGAAACCAAATCCTACTCTGAGCTGTCTGATTGCGCACCACATAATGAATTGCCGGTTATGACAGCCTTGACTCGGTTGCCAGTTGACCAATGTTGTGCGTTACTGCTGTGCATGCGCAAGTGGGTCATCATACGAGTGTGTATGCAAATACGGTCACACATTGTCAGCTCGACGAAACCTCACAGTAAACCAACCCAAACCCGAAAGCATTGAGTTGATGTCGCAACTTGATGGTCTTGAGTTTCTTTCAACGTGGCGGAGTTGACAGATTAATCAAGCAAAATTGTGGTTGACTCGTGTGACTATGCCTTATGGCCTCAACAGCAAACAGTTCATCAGCATTCTCCATTTTGATGTGATCCGATTGGTCAGGTTCACTCACATACAGTGTTTAGTATATACCCCGTGTTTGTTTATATTCATCTAGTGGATAGTTCAGCGTGTTTTTGTCAATCATGATGACTGTCTCACTCCATACAGTGTGGATTGTTAGTTATTGTCCATCTGCTGTCATGGCTTGTTCGCTCTTTGTCTGTCTTGGTGGGTTTTTCCCGACAAATCACGTGACCCCATATAAAATGTATAATCCTGAATCAAGCTATTGTAATAACAACGTACTGATAATTTTAATTTTTCCCATCAAACACACTTCGATTAACTTCGGCATTAATAAATTGTGTTCTGCCAGACGCGGTTATTCATCATCATCATCATCATAACAATACATCGGTGATTATCACTGGTGCTTAACTGCCACACAATCATGAAGTAAAAAGGAAACCCTGCACAGAAAGAAAGAAAAAAAAGCAGAGGAAAGCCTGACTACTAATATTATCTACGTCTATATTTAAGCATTCATTATCAAACAAGCAACCGAGTTATAAGTGAAAGTAAGGCTTCATCAACAGGACAGCATCTTTACGGCTTTCACTGCCGCGCGTCATTAAGTGCACTCACTTCACAGACAACTCGACCAAACAACGACAACATTCACGCCACTGAGCTAGATTGGCTGCTATCTCACCTAACCTCTGAGCGGTGAGGCCCCAGCTTGGGAGACGAACCTGGCCTACATTGGCCAACTCCTCGATGAACGACTCCATTTTTCTACGCCAAGCGATTATCTGTCCTCCACGCATCTTACCCCAGTCTGTCGAGGCGTCGGCAAGGATTGCTCGGTGCGGCAGACGAACAGTTGACATCCCAAGGGCATGACCTAGTCATCTAAGTTTGTGTAAGCATAAGAAGTGGACGAAAGAACTCGATTGACAATCACCAACAAAAACCCACTTCCTAACCTCTTCGTTGTTTACCCGTTAGTGTCACTAGATGCGAACAGTCGAACACAGAAATCGGTGGTCAAGTACTTGAAAACGGTTCACATCTTCTACCGTGAGCGGTCATGTTTCGCTGCCATAACTTTATATAGCTCGCACGATCGCCTCATATAAGCGATCCTCAAGTTTCAGAGAGATGCATCTCTACCGCTAGAGGTATCCTAGATTAGTGAGTACTCTCCTAGCCGTAGAGATGCAAGCGTTTATTTCACTCCCTACACCACCGCCGTTAATGCAGCTTCCCAAGTACACAGATCGGTCAACAACTTCCATAACTTCATTACCCAACATTAAATGTACGTAATCACAACAATGTTGCAGAAGCAATTTACACTTTGAAATAGTTAGCAGAGTGTGAAATAACGTTTACATTGTTTGTGCTGCACGACAATTGTTAACTAGCAACACCTTGTTGTCAGCGTTATCAAAATCAGTCTTCCACTAGGTAGGAGGTCCACACCGGCATCATATGAGTTTCGGGGACAGTCCACCATTATTTCGTCTATGATGAAATTAAACAAAATGATGGAAGTGGACAGCCTTGACCTACGTCGCTCCTAGTGCTGAAACTGTCAGACAGCTCACGGTAAACTCTAATCTGAGCCGAGGTATGGTGATAAAAGTGCCGGTAGTATGTTCACATACTTGGTCGATACACCCCTGTGTTTAACCGACTCTAAAAATGTAGATCGATCCGTCGAATCGAACACACCTTCATATTCAACAAATACGTCTTCTCCCCTCTGAAATATATCTACACGAGATCGCATATTCCAGCAGCCCTATTATGTTTGAGAGGCGAAACGCAATTGCAGGCCTCAGTTTTAATAGACAAAACGGCAACGCATCCGAATCCAAGTATACGCTCCAATAGGAAAGACAATCCTAAATGGTGCCCGGTCATCTATGGCTAACAGCTATGTGGTCTGTCCGAGGCCAGGCCTGATTTGTAGAATGGAGGCGCCATGTACAACAATGACGCACACAGTTACAGCAGCCGCTGGCCATTATCCGAACGGTGTGATGCTATCTCAAACGTGCCACCTAAACGAGACTCGGCCTATTCGGGCATTCATATCTTCAGTCAGAATGACTATCAGAACCGTGTGTCGACTGAAGGAGAGTGGCCAGGTCCGAGTAAAAGGCGTCTTTGAGATCGACATCACTACAGTCAGTTGGAATATCAACAGACACAATGAAAACACTTCTGAAAATTCTGCGTTTATAGCCGGTCTTACTGAAACCTGCCAACTGGACTGCGCAAAGCCTGCTGCTGACAGGAATCCAGTCTATCACTGAGGCCGTGGTGCTGAAGACTATACTTACTCCAGCTTGATCGGCAGCGACAGCCGTGGAGCCACCCGAATTGCATAACCAGTATCCGATATACAGTGCAGGTACAGTTGGTTTTATACGTTGACCACTATCCTGGATCCTAGTCTCTGAAGTGCAACAGATATCGACACTCAACGAGCCTAACGTTCATGCGAGAATGGCCTGTTGGTCTATCTGTTTTAGAGTGCGAACGTTGAAAACACCCATATTAATTCGCATTTAGGCCCAAGCAATGGACGAAGGAGACCTGTGGCTTGATAGCAACAGACTTACCAGTGTTACTGTGACTAGCCATATCTTGTGGGGCCTGTAGAGTGGTTACTAGGAATGGGGTTCGGAAGGGGCCTAAGGGTCAAATATAAGACATCGGAGAGGGAGTCAGCAGTAGCATGTTTTCGCTTATTCACACTGCTGTATGCAGCAGATAGGGCGACCTGGTTTATATTGCGAGACGGTCGGAGTATTCGTGGTTGTATGTAGGCTGAGATATTGCCAGGATGCCTAGACCTTGACAATAGAACGATTAGAGTTTTCAACCAAAGCCTTTGGCTCAAAAGCCTATAATGCAAGACAGCAGATGAGTGGCAATTTATCAAAACTGGTGTTTTTTCTGGATAAAGATACCAACCTTCTTCTGTCCTCCAACCTAAAGGACCAGAAGATTGTGGTTTGTCAGATCTCTACCTATTAACCTGCCTGGTATGAGTGACTGTCGTTGCGATCGCCACATCGTCCAGTTTAGCCCAATAGGTCATCGAGATGTGCAGAGCATCACACCGCGTCAAGGTCCAGTCTCGTTTTGATGGACGCTGTTAGTGCTGCAGATTCACAGTTGATCGGGCGTCGGGAATCGTCGATACTCTTCGTACGCAACGGGAAAGACTTTGTACCTCAAGACTAATTAGTTAACAATTCCGCCGTATATATATATATATATATATATATATATATATATATGGCTAACTGTTTTTTTTTTGTAATTTTCGACTGTTTTGAATACGTCATCGGTTGGAGTTAACAGGGCAGTTAATGTGTTTCTCTTCTGCATAATCAGGCAAACTGGGCATTCCTTACGAACAAGTGTATCTAAACTTTCTGGCACTTTATTTCAGTGTTCCATAACTTGAAGTAGATGGCGCAATGTCCGACACAACTGCTTCTTATGTTAGAAGACCAGAATTCAAATCGTCTTCTGGACAAAAGTATGCACTACTGATAGGCTCTAACGGTAACTATAAGAGCCATCTGAATAGTCTATCGGATTGCGAAATATGCATCCGAATTTAGGTGGTATTTAATCCTTGTCTTATCTCCCCTGCATAATAGCTTATTTGTTAACGATGCAAAATTCCTACCAAACCAATATGCATTTCGTCTCTGTCGTAGGTTTCTTTGGCCATTGTTGGTGCCCATGCTTTGCTGAACAATGGTTATGTTTTGGCCCGCATCGGGACCGCCCAAGTTGCAAATATTGTCTCCGCGATCGCACATGCCCCCACCCTGGTCTGTGCGGAGACATACAAATTCTGGGAGCGTGCACATTCGGATGCTTTCGAATACAATGAATTGGGCGATCCGGACGACATTTGGCGGGGTTCATGCGATACCTCTACTGTAGATCGAGATCAAGGCCACAAGTCGAATGGGCTACTGTCGCCTGAGTCGCTCCCAGATCTGAGTGGATGGCGGACCAATCCAAAGCTACGCCTGCTTCATCTCACTTATGATGTACTGCCACCGCAACTTGTCTCTGCTGTTGTCACAGAAAAAGGCACTTTACCAACTACTTCGGTGCCGGTTGTGCTGCGCGTTAAGCAAGCATCTGCCGTCGCTCTATGACCGACTGATGACATCTGTTCTTTTTTCTCCGCTATAATCTGATTTCATCCTTTCAGGTCGAATCAAAGTTTGATATCGTCGCCTTTCGCGCTCACGTGGTTTTGGCTGTTTTTCATATTCTTACTGACCCGGTCAGATTCTGTATGATAGTTTTCAAAGTTGTTAAGCGTTTTTTCATCTGCTTGACTCTCTGCTTTGCTCCAGTTTTCATGCTGGAAAATATGCTAAGTATTATTATTGAGCGATACATTAAATATTGATTATGGCCAACTTCGTTTTTATGCAGCTGAAGCCATCGATCTCGTCACAGTTGTTGGTTGTTTCCTATACCGTGTTAACCTGACCTCAGAGTCGGGATGAAAATGAAGCATCCTTGTAGTTACATCATCATCACAAACAGCAATACAGGAGTGGTTCCCACTGATTCTTAACTACCACACAATCATAAAAGTAAAACAAACCTTGTACAAGATGGGAAGTAAAAAAAGTGAAGGGGAAGGGACATAACCACTAAAAATAGCTACGCCTATATTCGAAAATTCGACATCAAGGTGCCTGCACTTTACAAACACAACCGAGCTACAAGTGAAAGTGAGGCGTCATCAGCAAGACAGCTTCCTTACGGCTTTCACTGCGTCACACTTACTTCGCATATTTGAACCAATCCTATTGTTTAGTTTTAATACTATGGAAGACTGAACACCGTGTGCAGAGTACAAAATCTATTAGCTGGTCATGGATACCTAGCAGATCCAAGGGATAGCGTGCGGACAATCTTGAAAATCATGTACCTTTAGCGGTAGGATTTGCACCGTTGCATCTGTGTATCTCGATAGGTTTTTCGAGTACACCAACTGTTGTCGTGTTTATCCTAAGCAAGAGCGCATTAGGGACCATGTGTTTCTGAATTTCATCCCAAAGCACAAACATTACTGATTCGTTGATCGCTGATCCCTAATGAATTGCGAACTTTGTATTTCGCCTTGCTGTTTTGTAGGTCAATTTTTTCAATTAGTCTCAGTAGAGTCTCTTCCCAAAAATGTCACCTTTCCGCGGCAAGGGATTGCCGTGTCCACACAATGAATAACGAGAACCGAAATTATGTTTTGCAGTGTTCCCCCCATAAGAATCACTGTCCTGTAACGGACAGTGTGGAAGTTCCTGTTTGTTACTGTGTTCAACTCGCCGTCAGTTTCTTGGGGCATGAAGTTTACAGTCCTGACTCTGGTCATTTTGAACCAAGTGCGAACGAAAATGATAATGAACGCCCGAGGGATGTGTACATGCTAGCGATCCCCGTGCGCTGGACACTTCAACAAGCCTACTCTAAGTTCGTGCTTTTAGTTAGGCCAGCTCTCGTCACCACCCTCAGCAAGCCTCGAGATGTGGTTCAGTCCCGCCATCATTTTAGCTCACTCAATTTGGACAACTGACATATGTATCTGATATATCGTTCATCCGAGGTTGTGGTTGCACTACCACCACACTCGTGTGCTACGCAAATGCCACAACTGATAGCGAAGCCGATTCCTGTTTACCTAATGCATTGCGACTCAGTTCATGACCGAATCACATCAGTTTCACCCAGTCCAACATACTTGATATTGATTGAGACGGAAAGTCACTGAGACATATAGCTGGCGGTATGGTGACCATTAAAACAATCATTAAGCGTTGATAAGGAATTAGAATGCGAGTGTTGTGAGCTGAAGAGTGACTTTACATTCACGCTGTTGTGTTTACAGTATCCCGAACGATCTAGCGTATTAGTGGCTTGGTAGGTCTGTTCATTTTTGATCATCTAAATGCTGACATGTTTTGCGTCGACAAAAGTACTGAACTGCACAAGGGTAGAACAGAGGTCAGAATACCTCAGTTAACAGACAAACTGGGTTTATTTGTACTAAAAAGGCCTGTCGACTCGCTACCGAAGGTTATTGCATGCCCAAAAACGACTGACTACATGTGATGATTATGTCAATAAAAGGAGGTAAAGTGGTAGTGGAATACATTACAGTATTAGTTCTTGTGTGTCGGAACACTAAAAAGCTACCATAGTTAGAATACGGACATAAATAATAGTCTTCATAACGTCCGTACGATCGTTGTAGGATAGAGTACTATATCCTTTTGTCCCACTTGAAGTTTTTAAGTAGTATGATCAAACTTTTGTAGAGTAGCATTCCTGTTTTACTAACTGTTAAATGCCCGTATATCTGATGGATGATTTGGGGGACTGTCATCGTACTATCTTGAGATGTGAGAATATAGACATCGCGGTCGCGTTGTAGTTTGGTTAACAAAAGTGCGCACGTCATACTCTGCATCCACAATGTGTGGGTGCACACAAGTTATGTCACTGGACGGAGATTCTGTAAACTTTTTCAGTTTATTGTCCCCCACTTTCAGGATGGAGTACATTAACATTAAAGTCAAATTATTGACAGTCATCATCCAACATAATTTACTGCGGGGCTACATGTGTGTTCGGATGTGAGCATGGTAGCTTTGCCTCATTCAATCGGAGATTTCGACCTGTCTAGGAAATCCTAATCCCGAGGTTAACGGACAGTAACTGTGTCTCCTATCGAGACGATCGGGCAACTTGATCATTACTCACAAATGAAAGTGGTTGAGCGTTCACATATGATAATTCGGTCGTACCTAACGTGAGGTCAATGACGCAGTGGTAAACACGGTTGCCTCATGAAAAGTGTGGCCAGAGTTCTAGTCCTGATAGTGGCAAGGATATACACTAATGAGAGCGAGGCTCGATTTAAAGTACTGTCGATCACCCTCTCCCGCCCAATGTTCTGTTATCGTTTTTTTGTGTTCTCGCGCCATCCCACAAGGAACACTGCTTCAAAGACTATTATCTACTAATGAGTAGTCGCGAATTTTTTAAGTATTATCATGCTCGCATACGATATCCGACCAGCCCTTCTGAAAAAAGCGCTAAAGCCAAGTTGTGTTCCGCTACCTACCAGTAATCAAAACATCGTTCGACAATTTTGATGATTTCGACTTCAATAAAAGCCCTGATAGCAAGGCCGTTGATTAAAGCCAAAAGGACGATTACTGTTTCTTCTCAAGATGATCGGACAATCTGAGCACTACTCACAGGCGAAAATGTCTGAGCGTTTGCGTATGGTAATTCGGCCGCATTTAGTATGAGTTCAGTGGTCAACAGAGTCACCTCACTAAATGCGAGTTCAAATTCCAACCTCGGCAAGAATATGCGCTGCTGATTTGATCTAACAACGACAGAACTCCAGTACAGTTCTTTTTGAAACAGGCTCGCTGCGAAGTCAGCGAGACCGTCATTTATCTGGCCATAGTAAACGACCAACTCGTGAGGGGCGGAGTGAAAAGTCTGGCGGTCTTATCTACTTATTCTAACCGCCGTATATGTGGCCACTGAGTTTCGTGAACAAAGCGCTCCATCCGATCGACGCGAGTGAGCCCACGTATGTGCAATTAAGGAAGTATTTAGATTAAAGTACTAGCAACCAACTAGGGTCTAATTTAGCGTGGTCAGTATAGAATATGCGACTAAGCATATGGTGCTAGTCTACAAAATGTTAGTCTACTAGGAAGACGCCTCTCGTTAACAGGTGTATAGTGACTTGCAAACTAAATGGAAACTGTACCAATAAACATAAGAAAACAGGAGTTAGTGAACAGATCACAAAGAATAGCTAGTGAGTATTCCGATTGTAAATTAGTGAGCAGGTTTGCCAAAAATTCGCTACCCTGAGAACGACCCAACTAATTAGCCGGGTTATGTCATTGCCGTACTATATCGGCAGACATTTTTCTGTTACTTGACGTACTATATCGAGCCTACCTGTTACATTTGTTTTCAGTGGTAAAAAAGAGAAATCTAAAAAACAGTGAAGCAACTTTACATTATTACAAACATCGTATCATGCGTGAGTACAGATGTTCATGCACAAAAAGCCATCACCCAATGATGTTGACAAACCATTCCTGCTAAGGCCGGAGTTTTCATACATGCAGTTGCCAGCCGCAAGTTGAAATATCCCATGAGTGAAATTTGCATCATTAGAAATCAGAAACTGTCCAACATCATTGTCAAGGTGGTCTTCTTTAAGGCGTTCTTTCCCAGTAAGCTAGTCTCGAGAGTAGAGAACATGACGGTCTGTTGTGGATGGATGCGTTGAGTAAGGTAGATGGGGAAAGGTTTTGAAGCTCACCCAAGGTCATTGTTAAAGGTTCTTTTTGTAACTTTCGATCTGGCGTCGCAGCACAAATCGCTCGGACCTCCCTTGTTTGTCAGTTCTGGTTGTTACACCAACAGTTTCTGATTAATCAGCTCCAATTCATCTCAGTAATGCTCCAATGTTGCACGAGATAGCAGAAGTCCAAATTTGCTAATCTGGCAGTAGACCACTGACCCGTAACCGTGGTCTTCTTCGAAGGTAGGTTATGTTTGGGTAACGTTCAGGGATATTCCTTGTATCAAGGCATTGCGCAGACTTTCCCGTGTCATCGTACAAAATGAATCTTTCTTCATAGTTAATAGCCTGTAACAGAGAACGTTTATGTTTGCTTCGCAATTGGAACAAAGCACACAGATCCAAACGTAGCTTCGTCTGAACCGTCATCAATCCTTGGGCCGGTTAAGTTTTCTGTCTCTCCACCGAAGTCACTACACACGACACTGGTTGAAACACCAAGCCCTTTCTTCAAATTCACACATCTTCTGTGGTTGGTGTCAACCAGTTTATTCTGGTGCTCATTTTGAAGACTTGGGGATCGTCTACCTCAAGAGTCATCTTCGATACTCATCTCCAAGCCTGAAATTTTCAATCCATCCATGGACTGTTCTTTTTCGGTGCACCTTTGCTAAATGCTGTACATTTCCAGCTCTGACTACAGCTTGATTACAAGTGCATGATGTCAAAAACTATATCTTCTCATGTTATGTTATAGAGTCAGGACGTGTAGAATATGTCCAAATTAAGTGTTTTTCACATAAACAGACGGAAATATAAGGTACAAACCGGCAAAATGTCACGTACCACGTTTAACTACTTCTGTGTGGTGATCAAATAAGGGTCTCAACCACCATGAAATGTGCGAAAGCATTCAGAATGCTAAACATCCATCATAAAGATCGCCTCACGTTCATTTACTCGAGATGCCGTTTGTTCTTACTCTAACAAAGTCTAAAAAACGGAGATAATTAGGTTAGTTAAGTAATTCTGAAATCGTACATTCACGTACGCGTTGGTGATTGCTGAGGGTTGCCACCTGTAAAGTTTGTTAACTTTATTTGTTTAAACTGTCTCATGTATCTCGAAATCTTGTTGAACACTCTTCTCAGTCACAAGAAACCCATGAATGGCTACTTTGTGTATTCTCTGTATCTTTCCATCATCAGTATCCGATCCTTTTCTGGTATCCTCCGTTATTATTTATAAACCTTCGCCTGTGGGTTTCGGAGCTGTGCTTCTCACGGACGACTGGCTGACCGATGTTAAGTTTGTGAACAACAACACTAGGTGTGATTCCTCATCGGATAGCGTAAAGTTCACTCTAAGCACCTTTTCTAATTCTTCTGACCCTTTAAGCCAAACTAACAGCTTTGCTGGTGGGGTAGTTGGGAGAATATTGTGAACACTTGGTGTTAACTGAACAAAGGAACAGGTGTGAATGACGCTCAATTTATAACTTCGTTTTTAGAAAAGACCCAATTGCGAAAAATTCTGGACTTCGGCTGAATTCGAATCAGCGACAGAAACATCATGCCCAAACTCGGCAAGCGCTCTACCAGCTGAACTACAAAGCTTCGTAGCATGATGTTTCTGTCGCTGGTTCGAATTCAACCGAAGTCCAGATTTTTCGCAATTGAGTCTTTCCTAAATTATCAAATCTACCAAACTACTTATCAGTAACTTCGTTTTTATTGCATGTGCTACTTACATAAGATAAGTAGGTACAGTATGTTACAAAAACAGAACTGGAGCTGCGTATGCACCCAGGTTATTGAGTTTCACTCAATTTTTATTTTCCCACAAAGAGTTTGTAGTCCTTATCCAAATATGCAAGTACCGATGGAAAAAAATATTCCATCAAACGAAAAACTTGTAGACGGCTTCGTGCTTCCCGTAATTTTGAAGCATAGTATTCTTTACTATTATTGAATGTCCGTTTGAAACCTCAAGCTTGCCTGACGCCAGCCAGCCGGTGTATTGTGCAATTTTGCTATCCGACACACTTTTTCATTTTAGTTTATTCCATATTTTCACACTGTATTTCTGACACGCTTTCTCTTTTCTAAACTGTCGGAATACCTGGTTAAATCACTAAAATATCTTCCGATGCCTAAACTTGGCGCACTTTCTACTCATCTCCTCAAAGAGTACCGTCTTTCCGTTTTGATTGGGAAGTGGAAAATGTTGGAGATGTACATCCAGTAACAAATTTATGGGGTGGTCAATTTCTGTCCGTTTTATTTAACATATATAGAGTAAATTTTTCTCCTAGCCTGCGATCTCATGTGAGGTCAATGACGCAGTGGTAAACACAGTTGCCTCATGAACAGTATGTCCGTGGTTGAAGTCTCGGCAGTGACGATGATATGCTCTACTGACGAGCTCTGATGAGAGCGAAACTCGAGTCTAGTGCTTGTTTTCGAAATGGCCGATTGGATAGTTTATGGAGATGCGACAGCTGCGATCAATTGTGGGTGAGGTTCGATCTATATGAATCAACACCAAATCCAGCTTTGTCTTGAATGAATCGAACATCAGATTTCTTGACTTTCACCTGGGTTCATTGTCATATTTGATGCCGATTGAATCAATGTGAATGAACTTGACACCTAGAGTTATCCTTAACATAACTTCCAAGAGGAAATAATTTATGTTTCGCGGACAAGTTAAATATAACCCGCTAACCAATGTTTAATGGATATTTGCAATTGATGAATTGATAGAATTAAGTAACCTGAATGGAAATCAAAGTGTAACAATCCACAATACCACGCCAACCAGTTTCTATCGTTCATTCTCTGAGACAAAAATGTATGGATCCAAACAGACAACGCAACAACACGAGTTCCACTCATCAAAAACATGACTACTTATGCACAGAGTCATCGTTCAAAGAGATTAACCCACAGACTAGTGAACAACCGAAACGAAACGGACGAACTACAGCCTACCGATTCTATCCAAGCGCACAATATACACAAACTGTCCCCATAATTTCGAAGCGTCTATTTTTAAAGCATTTGTCGATCATCAAAACAAACAATAAACTCATGAAGGAATAATGTCAGATATTCTGATCAGTAGTTATATATGAAGCAACAGCGTATGGTAAATAATTATTTTAGATGAATACTAGTTGATTGCCATCATGTATTTATCGCTGGTGTGTATCTATTGACTAAAAGTGTTGCAGATAATTGAAAATCCCCGTAGTAATCATGTAAAGCAATTTTGGTTTCACCGAACAGAACTGTTTTCGACAAATTCTCTCCTTAGACTGATGCAATTATATATCAAATCAAGTAACAGTCAGGGAAGTGATTGATTAAAAATAGTACGAGGGTAAAGCGATTGGGTAAAACACAAACACGACTTAGTTGTGCTTATGATCACAATGGAGGGAGGTTTCAGGAAGTCAGTGTTAATTGGGGTGAGTTGGGTGGGGACGGGGTCAAATTGTCGCGTGGGTTGACTACAGGTGCTTGGCCAAAGTAATCCCAGGGTGCGAACGAACTGTTTTTGAACACACAACTCCGGCTGACCTAATCGGATTGCGACTACCTCGGCTATAGACAAGATATTTCTGGTGATAAGTTTCTCAGGATAGGCATTACCAGAAAGGGTATCCTGCAGCATGCTTAATTCCAAGTCTATCGGATCTTCCGTACAGATTCTTTTGCTCTATTTGTCAACCAGCACACAAGGCCCCGTTTCAGACTAATCGGTAGATATTGCCGACCCCATGTTTTCTTTTTATATATACTTCGTTGTAACAATGCATCTGATCTGCGTGTTAGTGCTGTGTTCAAAAATGGCATGGGGTCATCAGATTCTTCTTCCAAAGTGAACAACGATGTGCGGCTTGTTAAAAACGGCCAAAAACTTCTGTGACTCTTCCGTCTTGTCCACTTAGCAAAAAACGTCATCTACATATCGTCGATAGTAATTGACTGTTCTACTCGTTTAGTCCAGCTCGTTATTGTCAAGCATGCTCATAAAAATTTCCGCCAGTACCGGGTCTAACGGTGAGCCCATAGCTACGCCATCAATCATAAGTTAGTTAGGCTAAGATTTCTTGTGGTCGTCCATGGTTAGTAATCCTGTCAGTTTCCAGTGTGCTTCCTTGTTGTGTTTCTTTGAAGCGTAGACCTGAAAACTACTGTTTCAGAAGATCTCAGTACATCTTTTAATTGTACATTGATGACGAAGCAGGCTACCATGATCCTCAGGATGCTAACCCGATTGTTTAAGACGTCCCAGTTACAGAGCATTATGTTGATTTTCGCCACACTGGTACGTCCTTGTCAACCGTTACTTCTGACTGAGAGAGTACAGTTTAGGGAATTAGTGGGTGTCCCGTCGTCTCGTTCAACTTCTTATTCAGAACGACTGTTTACATTTACTCAGTTCTCCATATATTATCGACAGAATGCTAGATCGGTTTTATGAGGAGTATGCTTACACTTAATAACAATTGCTGACTCAGCGGTCACTGATCGAAGTGACAACACCAAATAAGTTACCTGAAATACCAACAACATTCTTTCCGTGTTAAGATATGCTCAATCTAGAACTCATTGCCTGAATCTGCCGTGTCACTTCCATCAATAAATGGCTTTAAACAAAGAAATGACATACATTCGCTATGTTAGTCATATTTTCCAATCAAAATAACCACCAGGATAACAGTGAAGCGATATAAGACCACTAACTAATATCAATGTTGTTAACTTCTTTCCGGTTTGTGTATGTTTGTTTCATGTCTAAATTTTATGTATGGATCATATCTCTCTTTTGACATTCTGACTAACCTAACTTTAGTTTATTTATTCTCCTATCATCCTTACTATTTCTGAAGTGAAATTTTTTGTTAGTTTGCTTGCTTGCTTTCGTCTTCTTTGCACTCTCTTTACTCTACACTTTTCAGCACTGTCCAACATACAATCATTAGTACATAAGCAATGCAAACTTTCTTTTTACCGGTAAAGTCTCAAGGATTTCAATGTGGATAGTTGATAGTTCAGAACGACATGTGGTTGAGTCTGCATCTACAATGGAAAAGTGGTACCAGTGTTCTAAAACAGCTTCCACGTGAGACACACACATACTTTCAGTATGAATATGTGACACTGCTAGACTGAGCTAACATGAGCCTCGGTATACAGTATTATGAATTATTACCGCAGGTGGATAACTAGTATCACATCACAACTGAATGTGGAAAATGATACAAATCATGAGCAATATCCAAACGCAAAAAGAGCACCACGATTGGGGCGTTTAACAGATTTGATTCTTGTTTACCTATGTATCCACAACGTTGACTCACTGAGTCAGGACTTGAGGTAAATCTTTTCACCCGATATCAGTTTGTGAACATGCAGGAACTCTGAGTTTCACGTGAATGTTACCCGGGAGCATTGGTGCTACATGTTCATTTTAGATTAAAATGCCATTTCACCCCATTCCGATTTTTAAAATAGCCATGCATCGAAAAGTCAGGACGGGACAGTTTTAGCTGGTAATGGTAACATTTTCTGCGTTGAAGGTGGATTTGATCAACAATCGTACCAAGTTTGGAAATAAAATGGCAATGTACCACTCAGTTATGACACGATGTCATTTGTATTCACGACTTATTGCGTAGCAGTTACTGTCATAAGCCATTGTTAGTCTGAGATTTCTTGTGCTCGTCCATAGTTAATAATCCTGCCAGCTTCGAACTGTAATGGGGTAAGGTCAGAATAAGACCTGATTATCATTGGGTAAGTGGAATAGTTGACTACTATATGAACACTTACTGTATGGCAAAATTTGATCACCGCTGACCTGCAACTCTTGCGTAAAATCTGTCGTCGTACAAATTTTATCGGAATTGTGCCAAGCAGAATCGGAGAAAATTGGTTGGCATCGAATCATGCACTGCAACTTCATCTCTATTTTGAGGTAATCCCCACGTGCACTGGTTTTCCCTCAAACGACAGTAAGGTTTGTAGATATGATAAACAATAATTAGCCAGACTCTTATCCGTAGATAAGAACGATGAATAAACCGATGTTCATCCACATACATCCAGTTTCACATTAAAGGGAAAAGGAGTTTTGAGCATTTACTACTTGTAATTGAAAAGTAACTGAATTAGGACCACGAATCCAATAATGTATAAACTGAACATCGCTCACTATTGATTGCGGTAACTATTTTCACGAGCCGCTTTCGAGAAGAAACAATATGCTCGAGTTTAGCCAGTGTTAGAGCTTAGGACGATGGGTTAACCTGAAAGGTTTTCACAAACAGATGTGGCTGAGTGTTCCTATTTGACAATTCGGTTCTACTTAACGTGAAATCACTGGCGCAGTGGTCAACATGGTTGCCTCAGGAAACACACGGCCGACAAATCAGTGTGAAACCGGATCACAAACTATGTTACAGATAAGCTATGACTGGAAATCGAGGTTCTAGTCTACTGCTTATTTCCTTGACATAGCATTCTATTCGAATGCGAAAGCTACGATCAAATGTGAGCGGTGTTTACGTTATTGTAGGAATATGCTTATTGCATATATTTCAAAGGTACATGATCGTCGTACCCATCTTCCACTTGTACACCATTAATATGTGCAGTATTTTTTGTGTGTTAACGTTGTGAATAATTGCGCAAACTCCTTTCTTTATTGAAATCTTTAATGTTCATTGGTGTCTCCGATGTACGCTTTTTGTTAATCGTCTGCTAGATTTCCGTAATGCGTAATGCAAATCATACTAAAAATTGAGTTATATTTTGTTTCATTTCTGATCGCCAGGTTGTTTGAAAATTTTGTTCAACAGAGACAAGTTGTGAAAAATGTCAACAGACCTTTTTTCAGATCCTTTAGCTGGGAATTAGTTCATCTGTTTGTATAACCAAACAACTTCAGTATCTGGACAGAGAAAATTTCGTCTGTTCAACTTGACTTGTTTGTAAATAGATTAATTCCTCTCTATCTTCAATACTCCCACCTCTAAGTGGCGAAAAATTTACATCGAGTGGGTTTTTGTTTACCTTCGAAGTCATCAATCTTAGTTATATACCAGTTTATATGAAGTACTAGGCTCCCTACCTGTTTTCGAAAAATGAGGTGTAGTTCGTTGGGTGATATTCCGGAAGTATGCTACGAAATTCCAGTCAGTGAAAAGGATAAAAATTTGATGTCTCCATCGTTATTATTCTGAGTATTAAGTTTTTGAAAGAAAACACATTATGCTTAACAGTTTAATCACCACCGCAATTAAATAAACAGTACGTACAATAACATTAATGGTCGTCACTGTTCGCTGCTTCCGGTTAAAATGTGACTTCCCTCACCCTATTCAGACAGCAACCAAATTTCAAACATTCACATAAGAACTCACTGATCGGTTTGAACCACTGCAGCTTGACCGAGGCGTTCTGATCTGTTTGTATGGTTGTGTTTCATAGTACCGTCCTGGCTTTATATTAAAGTTCCACTGATTTCCATTCGTTCACATGTGGTACCAACAGACGGTAATGTTTTGATCAGTTGCGCAGTAAAAAGAGATGTTGATGGTTCGTGTATTTCACGACTCGGAAAAAACCTTCCCGGCTCAGGTTGGAAACCGTCGTTCTGGGGAAACACGTGTGTTAATCAAAATTGAGAGAAATTGGCAAACGATAGTGCTGCTGTCCAAAAGTTCACTGTTGATAAGGCATACACTAGTAACAAAGGCCAGTCGCCCCGGGGACTCACCACAACTACCACAGTGTACTTCTATAGCCGTTCTTGAAAGAAATTTGAGCTCGCGATACAACCTGGAACGACGCCCACACAGCTCAAGTCGACCGATCTATCGACCGTGTAATGCATGGAAATGTCATCCAAGTCTGTCCCAAGTCCGGGTCAATTTGTGACATCCACACAAATCGTTTTCTCAAAAATTCGGGTGTTCATTAACCCATACTGTAGTAATGTGGTAGCGCATTGTATTGTCTTCTATGACCGGCTCTTCACTAACGGTCACGGTAAGCGAACTTTGTAGCTAGCTTACTGACGATAACCCCTTCCTAAGCGTTGCTTTTTACCAACCCTGGATTTCACCGAATGGACAAGCTGACCAAACGTAAGCTTGTGTCTATAGTACCAGTTCTTTCCCTTATACGTCCGCTAGCCACAACAACCACTGATCAGCACGCCTACATCGGATAGTTGTCAATCGCTCTTTCCACACATGAAACTTACCTTTCTGGTCAGCTTTATCTCAGCTGCAATCGATTGCGTGACTTAATGATCGACAACATTTGGTTTTGTTTTGTCATGCATACTATTGGCCTTGACGGAATTTTGTATTTACACCATTATTGGTGACCAGACAGCTCTGTTTAGTCTGAGGACCATTCTACAATCGTCACTTGACAGTGTGCACGGTTTAAAGATTGAAATTTCTGAAGCTGATGTACCTTATTTTTTCTGCCATGTAATATCCCAGTGCCGCCTTCACTTGTCCTGAAACTCATTGTGAGATTGGGTTGGTCCACATGACATCACTGTCTGCAGGCATAAACTAGGTGAGTCGCACTGCTACCCTGAGTCAAGGATGAGAAATAGAAATGTCGCACTGTAGTGTTAACAATGAAGGATTGCTTACACTGATAAACATTCTAGCCTACCTTGGGTCAGAGAATGATTGCCACACACCGCCGAGGAACGACTGTCTGTTGAAATAGGGACATTTCTCCTGTATGAGTCACATATCTTCGAATGATCGTCCCAATGTGTTCAGGTGCCTTCTAGAATCTCAGTGTTTTGTTTTCGGTTTCAAACCCTCATTCATTGTGATCCGCTTAGCTTAGACCACTCTGTAGAGCAGTACTGAAAAAAAACCTTAAATCATCCCATGTCGGGCTTAAATGCGGTCAAGGTGATATCGGAATCACAGTGGCCCCAACAATACACAGAAAGTTCATGCATCTGCGCATAACACCTTTTACTCGAACTGATTGCCTGCACTGAAAAGAATGTACAGAGATTGTGAAAGTTTTCTGCGTTACGTATGGTAGAAAGCGTTATTCTGACGATAATTCTATTTGTGCTTAGCTCCCAACAAATGCTGCACATATTCTTATACGGCATGAATGGCATTCCTTGCATCGTCAAACCTACGGGGATAATAGAAACTTCCCCATCATTGTCGACCTGCGATAACACATTTCGAAAGGTACTCCGCAGAGTGTGCAGACATCGAAACGATCTGGCAACATAACTTTCATTGCATCAAAATAATCTAGGCTACTTTATAGAATGACACCTTGAGATCCACTCATCGATGGATTCGCAGTTTACGAGTGGTCTTAAGGAACAAAATTAGGCAGCTGCCAGTATTTTGGAAAACGCATATTAAGTGTCGCCCACTTCTAGCGTATAGGATGGGTAGGCTCATAGTAACTGCACATGATCCCAGCCCGGGTAACCACGAAATTCTCTCTAGCAAGATGTGGATGAGCGATGGGACAGGTTACGTTTCAGTTGATTGGTGTCAAACCCCTCTCTAACTCAATTTTGTGAGAGGATGCCTCACTTCGTTCAGTGAGATCTTTTGCTGTTGGTGTAACCGGCATGATTTTAACTCCTAAAATGAATGTCAGACTTCTGGTAGGTTTCGAGATGAAAAAGTTCTGACAGTTCTGACTGCTTGTTATTAACTTGGATAAAACTGATAGTTGATGGAAATTTGCGTTTGCTGGCTAGTCACTTTCAGAAAGAAGTGTCGGACTCGAGTTTCTGTCCTGTTCGAGATCATCATGACCACCTAGAGGTTACGTTTATAAAAAGTTTCGCGATCCCTAAGTTATTAGTGCCAGGAAAAAAAATGTATACGTTTAAAACAGTTAACTTCAAGAGTTGTGTTAGAGCTCGGAATCAGTTTTTGTCAACAACACATCACAGCGCGTGATTGAACCAGAACTGCCTGTAGTGGCTAAACAACCGGGCCGTATAGGAACTATGTAAATGGATGTAGTCTACTAGATTAGGAATTGTATTTAACGTTAGTGTGTTTTGTCTTAACGCAGAATTCCGGTTTAGCAAGGACTCTGTCCTGAAATTGTCACATGCTGTTGTACTATACTGGGTAACCCTTAGAAAACGCTGTTGTTGAAACCCTAAAACATCGTTAATTTGCTTGCTGTTCGTTTACTCCTTCATAATTACGGGTACAAGTTAGCTGGAACACCGGTTATCCAATCTCGGTCTCATCAGCACGATCTGATAAGTATGACAAACGCGATTTCAAACACCTGATGAGTCTAGCAACCAATGTGACAGCTCTTGCCAGCACTGCTCAGCATGGTTACTGACTGCGAAGATTTCATTCGGTTTTCGTTTCCAATAATCGCTGCTATTCTGGTTTTGGTAACTAGTGCATTCGATGCCTGGATCTGCTCAATCTGGAACCGCGTAGTAGATGCGACTGCATTAATATCGTAAGAAGATCAATTCAGGTGTTGTCTGGACTCACATTTAGAACAGAAAACCAAGTCTACGGGCAGCTTGATCATCACTTTCGTTCCAGTAGAGGAACGCTAAGATCAATATTTCAGTACTCCTGATAGTTGACTATCAAGTCCCATAATATGAACCACATGTGAACTATATTTGACAGACTATTCTTTCATCCTATTCCTTTCTCTTAGCTTTTAACATTCACGCTCTTAGAATTAATCTCTTCTCCAACCCAGTGTTCTCAAAACCGCTGTTCTTACTGAGCAGTCTTTAGGGGCTGTCAAACACAAAAGCAGACGTGCAGGGGAATTTCTGAATTCTTCTCATTTGTGTTTTAGCTGAATCACGCCCGTTAAAATGAATATTGGTTGTGCTAATGACCAGAAAGTGACAAAGGTTTACACTACTTACAAGCACAAACAAAGTCGAAACTAGAGTTAATGTTTATTTTCAATGAAGCCTGCTGAGAAGTCCAAACGAATACCACAGTTGGTATTCAGTTAATAGTGTCAAAACCCCTGATCACTTACTAGTAATAGATACTTAGCATACTTAATGAAGTCTCTCAGTTCAAACTGGTCGATGGATTCCAATCATGGGGGTGATCTATTTAAGGAAGTAGGGCGATTATTATCTCCCCTACCAGGTTCACTAACAATCTTAGAGTCACCTACAAGTGAACTTGATTGATCGCTTAGAAATCGCAGTTCGATTTTGCCCAATGTGAGGCCATGAGCTCAATGATCAGTAGGGTTCCTTTATGCGAACGTGAACCGCAGTTCACAGTTTGATCTTTGCAAGGATGTGCATTGTGCTGAGCTCTGACAAGAGCGAACCTCGAGTCTACCCCTTCTTTTTCAATCAGGCTGGCTAAAAAGTCTGTATTGCGTACAAAAGTTGCGACCAATTGTGAGTAGCTTCCAGTTTATATCATCCATGTCTAACTAAAGCAGTCGTGGCCTCAAAGTTGCTAAACCCTATCAGGTTATTCATTATTCTTAGGTATAAGTTAGCATATTTCGATAAATTTGATTTATCTACTGGCCGTATTGGCCGGTGTTACATGATCATTAAAAGAGTTTCTTATATAGAAATAAGCGCATTCTGAAACCGGTTGTGTTTCGACCCCCTCATCTGACTTTGTGGCAGGCGGACTTCCACTACCGCGTGCTCACCGTATAATTTTGTGCATATATATATATGCATATATATATATATGTATATATACATATATATATATATATGTATATATACATATATATATATATATATGTATATATACATATATATATATATATATGTATATATACATATATCCGTCCTACACGAATACCTGATAAGATTTCAAACCGAAATCTATGAGTTCATTTTTGCAGACAAAAGGAGTCTCTTATGCACAATCGTCGGTAGAATTGTGGACAATGCATATAAATAAAATAGTCTGGCACCCCTGATATGAGCGCACACGCACGCGCGCGCCTAAAAATGTGTAGACAGATGGTCAAGGTTCTATTTACCAAGGTAGATAATAGCTTGGACAGTTGAGTCTATCTATGAGTGTCTGTAGATGTGTACGTGTGCATATAAGTCTTTGTGTTCCTGTGGTCTCCTGAGGATTCACCTAGACAATGCGTAAAACTGCGCCTGTTTCCCCAGACGTTTGCGTCATTGATCAACCGAACTTGGCTGAGTTTCTATTTCCACGGGCAAACGACACATGCACACAAGCACCTCGCATACCCAATCTTTACCTGACACTCCCATGTACAATTGCCAAAACCTCGATTCCAACATGTTCATCGCCTGTTTGTACCGTTTCCTCCCTATGTGTCTGATGTACACAAGTCTGGTAAACGGTTGTCCACCTGTCTAGCTTGTTCTGCTATCCATGTTTGCACAGACCCCTTGCAGTCACGAGACGACTGAGTTGGGCAGCCGGTTTTCATTTGAAGATGAGATGAGTTCTTTTCTTGGTCTTTACACTAAAGCTAATTTCGCCCTTATTTGCATCCACGACATAAATTGCCAATGGTTGCGATGGAATGGAGATTGATTTGAACAAACCAAACGCCACGTGGCACTCGACACTTGGTCATCTGGTTATCGACTTGGGCTAGGTTTCTGAACCATTTGGCACGTGTTTTTCACCATCTCGTCAACCAGAGGAAATGTGATCAAACTTGGTTAATTCGAGGTCCATCTGTTCACAGGACAAGTGGTGAATATTCACTTTAGAAGGATCGGACTACAGAAGCAATCATCGAGACTGAAAACACGTACTAGTTATTCGCACACCTAGCCGGCTAACGAACGAGAATTCGTCGATGCTCAAGGGTCCTTCATAGTGGGATGGTTACCTCTGAGGCAGGCGGTTGACAACTCGATCATCTGGTTTGAAGTGTCTCCACTGGTCCAATACAACCTCAAGGAAGGGCTATGTTACGAGCGAAACTGATCTCAGGTCATAAAGTGGATGCAACCTGCCATATTAGAAACGAACGTAATTCACTTAGTTTTCTTCAGTTACGAAATGAAGTGTTTGAGGAGTGTGGCAATACAGATTTTATGAATATTGGTACAGTGGAGCAAATAATTTGGCCTAAAACCAAAATGTTGTATACAACGAGATTTAGCAGCATGGACTGTGCAATCTTCTGACAACCTGAGCGACATTAGACCTGAAGGTTCGCACCGTTTATCAACGTGAACACGGAACTGTGATCCCTGACCCTGAAGTTTAAACCATAAAACTATTTCGATTCCATAAGGAAATAGCTAAGAAAGTTAAGTCATAAAACACCAAAGGTCATCAAACAGGTCCATTCCGATTGAGCTATCTTTGGTGAAGTACCAACCACTCGTGTACACAGTCGGCATAATGGGTAAACAACCTGTTCTATTGAAAATGTGTTTCCTCCCGTCATTCGGGTGCTAATTTCTGCAGATCTTGACAAAGAAAGCGTGGAAGAAGTTCTAGACATTATTTTCACATTCGCGTGGGCTCTCTAGCCAGTTTATTTCGAAATAAAACACCGGCCTCCAGTTTTGCCTTCGTTAGAACTCATCAGTAGTGTATATCATTGTCACGTCCAGGATTTGAAATTCGGCCCCATTTTCTTGGGGCAACCATGTTAACCGTCGAGCCAATGACCTCAAATGAGGTGTAACAGAATCATTTAAGCAA
The DNA here is from genome assembly GCA_013368495.1 of Paragonimus heterotremus. Taxonomy (NCBI): domain Eukaryota; kingdom Metazoa; phylum Platyhelminthes; class Trematoda; order Plagiorchiida; family Troglotrematidae; genus Paragonimus; species Paragonimus heterotremus. Next base: position 147,840 of record LUCH01000350.1, on the reverse strand, counting down.
ACGCTCGGCCAAGGTTGGTTGACAGTAATATTCAGCAGGTTGGCTGGTTGTCTTAATAAGAGACACATTTACTACATAGTGACTTCACTCGGTAACCTCGCAATTAGAACACCTCAGTAAAGTTGAAATACCTTATTTCGTTAGGTTTCTTGAGCAATATTTTGGATTACTAACTGATTGATGAAAGAACCAAAAGTGCTAGGCTGCAGTGCGCAGAAGAAGAATATATTTGTGCAAATTCAATTCAAAGGTGACCACTTGACTAACACCGTTAGTCACAAATTGATGCCGGCGTTGCAACGCACCTACCCAGCGGCCCAGCTACGTATCGTGCTAAGCACTAGGGGCTTGGCTCTCCGTAGCGGTGATACACACTCAACCGATCAGTCTGTCTCCCCCGTAATATACCAGTTCAGTTGCAGTTGCAATGACGTCT
>LUCH01000350.1:64897-146131 GCA_013368495.1 Paragonimus heterotremus | reverse complement strand
CTTGCTGATGTTGAATCAGCTTCGTTGGCTGGGTCATGTCTGTCTGATGGGCGATAACCGTATCTCGAAGCAGGTGTTGTATGGACAACTGAGATCAGATAAGCGAAATCCTGGTGGTCATGGGCGGAGATATCAGGATGCTGTGCAGGTAAGTCTTTCACGTTGTAAAATTGATTTTAGATGTTGGGAAGACTTGGCGTTGAACCGGACTGCTTGGAGGAATACAATTCGGACGGGCGTCCGCGAGTTCAACGAGCAGTTATTGCGCGGCGGAGAACGAAAGCGCGCGGTACGCAAAGGAACCATCGGTGACATAGATCGTGGTGACATGACAATATGGCGTTGCGATGTGTGCGACCGCGAATGCGCTGGCCGCCTTGGATTAGTAGGTCACCAACGTACTCATAGTGCACCGTCGGCGAAGAGACGACGAGTACGCTAGACTCAGGTACGTCATATCAGCATATCTGTTCTGTTTTTGTTAATGATTGCATCGACCATGACCATGGTCGTTTAGCAACTAATCTGCTCCTCTTTTCAGAAACTTGGGTGTCTGTGATCTTCTGTCTACTCTTTTCCTGGGATTTGTTGGCTTAGTGAATGATGAATCGTCTGTCTGATCTTTTCGTGGTTCAACTATGAGTTTTGTTTTTCAACTTCATCCTCTATGGGATGCACTAGCACGCACTTGTATACTGAAATGCTTCTTGTATTACATTTCACACATCTTTCTCCCTGGTATAGATCTTGCCATTGTAGTCTCTGTCATTGTTTATTTTCCGAGAGATAAGGGTTTCCTTTCCGTGCTAGCCATTCAATTGGTTAACCAGCATTGACCAGCTGGACACAAAGGCCTCACCCACACACTTACTGGTCTTATTCCTTCGGGTTTATACCGGATACGTGGTGTGTGAGTGGAACCGCAAGTGGTGCAGCGCATGTGTCCTTTGGCTTCGGTCACTGTGACAGGTTAATCCGTTTCGGATGCCGCCAACCAATACTCACCAGGCCGTATACCACGTATGCAATCTGCTTGAGAGAAACCTACGTGCTAACAGTCCTCATCGTTGCAGCAACAGAATTTAATAGAACCTAATTCACTCTAAGGTACTCGTGCTGATGCACTAACGAAGGGCAAACGAGTTTCCGCTTAATCTGCCCGATGTAAGCTGTATCTTTGACTAGTTGTTCCAAAACAGCACTAAAATTTCGACCTCGTTCGCAACCCACTTGACGAGGATATACTCCAGTCCAGTCAAAAGTTTCTTTAGACTGCAAGTCAACGGTTTGCAGATTTTACTTCAACCATTCTAAACTAATATGTTTGCCGATGACTAGAAAGTCAAGACATAATCTTCAAAACTACAAAATTTAATGAAACTCGTTTGAAGAGAAAGTGAAAACAGACGGGAACAACACGTCTACAACATACTCTGATGCGCAATTCTCAACAACCTGTTGGAACGGAGCATCAGTCCAGTACGAATAGCTGGATGGTCACAGTCTGGTCACAATATCCCGTACACCAGTGGAGTGTCTCGATCCATTACTACATGCACACTCTCTGTACTGGCCGAACCAAACAATGGTCCTGATGATTTCAGCTGACAATGACTTTATCAAGCCTGTCTGAGTTCACTGTGGGACAGTGTGGATGACCTTTAATGAGATATCCCATTGAGCTTCTGTTTGCTTCCATGCAGCTGTTCGTGCACATTCCCGCAAAAACTTGTCACCTTGGTTAGCATACAGCCTGCTAGAGCTGGCGCCACTCAATTCTACTTTATCACTGGTCAAAAGCACATCAGATAAGGTGGATATTTCTACACACAGACGATTGCCTAGTTGTACATTACATTGGACACCGCAAATGTTTTCAAGGTGAAAAGACTGAAATGGTCTACCATCACTCGCAAACGTTTGACGGTCTCCAGCAGGTGGGTGACTGTCGAACAAATCACCATGCATTGTCTATCAAGGATGGATCTATTCACACTACACACATGTTTTTATGTGGTTAGTTTATCAACAACAGTAACCTAACAACAGTTGGTCTTTATGACTACCATCATAGTAGTGAACAGTTTTCTAGACCTGTATAAGTCTCATCAGAACTACACACTTGGAGAAACCGAATCCATGATCGGTGGATATGTGTCAGAATGATAGGTGATAACAGAATGACAGACTGCTCTATCACACTACTGGATCGTGTGCATCGGGGATGCAAGAAGCTACTTTGGTTAATTACAACTGTTTATGGTTTGCACCTATGAGAAAAGAAGACTTAAAAGCTAGCGTAATCTCAATGACTATGACGTCGTCGTCGTCGTCGATGTCGTCGCCGTCTAAGGGATAAGTGTCCGGACCAACATTCCAAGATGGCACACCATTCGGACGGGTCATATGCTCTAGTTATCAGTATGTGTGTTATCAGTGAGAATCACCAAGATTGAAAAAGTTGTTCATCACTTGACCAGTGTTCACTAGGACCAAGTGTTTACAAAACCTTCACCCAACCCCTTCCAGTACCATGATAGATGCCCGCCAGGTTGCATTCCAAGCAGCCTATCGGTTTTAGACCTCGACAGCTACCGAAAATGACGCGGTAACCCGCCCTAACTTAGAGTTCATTTACAGTCATTAGTAATATCGATTGTCTAAGATAGATAAACTAGTTTCACACATTTGCCTTGGCAGACAGACAAAGCCGAGTCATCTAAGGTATGTATCTTTTTGCTCAGTCACCTTGGTATCGTCTTAGCCTGCTACCTTTTTGGTTGAAATTCCGATGATCTGCGCTCAGGAGTAGACTGTTATACAGCTCATCGATAAAACCATACAGCCAACTGGAGTTACCATGATGTCATCACCGTGATTCCCTGGGGCCATAGTTAACTGATCACATAAACATCAGGTGTATTGATTCCCAGGGCTGTAACATCACTCATCAACATTGCAAATGTCGAACTGTGTTGACAGTGGTTTAGGTGTAGAGCAAATGTTATATAACCTAGCTCCATTTGATTCCCTTCGATCTGCATTTGTACTGTTCACGTTAAGTCACAGAGAGAAGACTTCAGCTGTCGAAAAGATCCGTATATAGATTGAACACCACCCAAAATTGATCGCACCTGTCACAGTCCCATAGAATTTCCAGTCGGCCCCTTTGGAAAAGAAGCACGAGACTCGAGTTTCGCTCTTGCTCACAAGCGAAAGTGGTTGAGCGTTCACGTATGATAATTCGGTCATACCTAATGTGAGGTCAAAGGAACAGTGGTCAACACGGTTGCCTCATGAAAGCGTGGCAGGCGTTCTAATCCCGGCGGTGGCAAGGATATGCATTAATGAGAGCGAAATTCGAGTCTAGTGCTTCTTTTCGAAAGGGGCCGATTGGAAAGTCTATGGGAATGCGAAATCTGCGATCAATTGTGGGTGATGTTTAACTTGAACTAAACCAAATCCTCTACTACTCACCAGACCCGTACCTGAAATATTGACAAAAGACTGGAGTCCTTGAAGCGATGCTGAGCACCGTTTGAGGAACGTTGTGTAGTCATTTGGACTTGCGTCTTAGCTCAAAGAAGCTTGTAAATATGCGTTCCACAGCTAATGTGTAAGGCAGCGAATGAAATTATTGGTCTGAATGAGTGACAGGCAAATCATCAACTAATGTTTTCCGGAGTCACCAGTGGCACTTCGTGTGTGCGTGTTTCAGTTAGCACAAAACACAATAAGCTCGGCCCTTGGATTGAGTATACTGTCATAATAGGTGGTAATCAGGATGTTAACTCTTAGTTTCAGGTGTTGGAACACTTTCTGTCATCCACAATTTCCTCTACAATAGAACAAAACCTCAACTAAATTGCCGTTTATCTCGAGGTCACGATCACGAATTCAACGGTGACTTGACTGCACCGGTCGGGAAACTAAATCTTTCCTTCCTAGAACGGACAGGCCACCATTTTGTTGCATGACCCTCACAAAGTGCGGCATAAAGTGTCATTCATATACGGGCTTGACTTCACTATCGGAACACGGGCAATGAGGCACAGCAGTTGCTATGCCAAGCGACGGCGCTTACTCGGTTAACAGATAGGCTCGACGTCTGCGCACTCGGATAATGCTGACCCGGTGCATCAGTCTGACGTAACACAACAACCGGAATGGCCGTATGAATTTGTTGCATCTGTTTTTCATCCAGGCGTACATAACTCACCTTCTCTAAAGACAATGTGAACACGATTAAACCTGAAGCTATCTAATGTGTTGATTTCTTACAAAAGCTGACTGTTTACTGCTTGTTAATGGGACACATACCGCTAAAAGAGGGTCATATAATTCAATCTCGAAGTACACTCGTTTTGGAGACTGACATTATGAGCGTTAAATGTTGTAGGGTGCTTAGTCATTCCCCATATTCAGTGTATTTCTGAAGTGATGACTGGACGGTCGTCCAATTTTCTGAGTGATTACGATGTTCACGCTTGAACAGTAACATCCGAATGTCCTTTTCTATTCGAAAGCACCGGAGTTTTTCTCATCCTGGTACAACTACTCTCAGTCCCCCTTTCTACCCTGAACGTTCCGGTACGTTTTCACCTCTGTTAGTCAGATAGATAATTTGACTAGGTTACAATCCGCGCCGCCATCGTTTCGATCGGCCGGAAGTAAGCGACTGCAATGTATGTGTGCACACAGACATACGGAATGGCAGCAACACTAACAAGTCACACGGGCTACCTTTTCATCGTTCTTTCTGTGTGCTGTAGGGCATCGCAACAAGAGGCCTGTAATTGCAACACAGGTGCACATGTCGACAACTCCACAGGTCTGTTTGTGTATCTATCGGTTTGTTTGCGCACAGGTGACTAATGGATTCCATTACAGCATTTACCGGTCGGGCATGCAGAAAACAAAAGGGTGTGGGCAGGTGTACCATAGGAGGGGGGATGGAGGTTGAATGTTCAAATAGGTTGAAACGGCGAGCCAAAATCGACTTCCGGTAATTTACTCTGATGGGAGCGTCAACGAATCGAATTGTACGTGTGGAGGGAGAGGTGGAGGTGGAAACAACTTTCCAGGACGGGAACAACATCCCAACGTGAAAGCCCGAGTCTGTCCATGCATGTGTATGAACATGTATAAACATGTAAACTGAAGTAGTCGAATTAAGTAATTTGCAGAATGACGCCCAAAAATGCCTCTAAGCTTATTCACGTGAGGTGCACTGGCCACCGGATTAAGGGTGTATGTTTTAAATTAAACAACTGAACGTTTACATCCCGAATCGATAGGAACTCTGATCACAGACAGATGATCCGGTCGTATGTGTGTTTCCTTGTCTAACAGGTTCTCTTAATTTACTGAAATTCACACAAGTCACCATATGTTTCGCCTTCCGTGACAAGTGAGTTTGAACATACACTGGTTTTCAACAAAACAGAAGATGAATCAGTCTGACATAATGATCTCATTAAAAATTACTGAACATACAGTCCGTATTAATTCAAAAAACACTAGTTACTATTGAAGTTTGCGCAAAAAATCGAACTATGTGTGGAATAACAAAGTAGAGTGTACCAGCATGTGTGCAACCCGGAATCGGTTGGGGCCACAGAAATGAACTGAGACCATTTCGATTTTGGATACAAATTCAGTGCACCCTGTTAAATAATTAGAAACAATACAGCCAATTCGCTGTTCACACGGAAAGTTTCACTGCAACGTGATCAGTATTGTGAAGATCTACCGAAATGTAAGGTTCTAGTGAAAAATGCATGATTGGTAAAGATAAACACGGGTTGCTAAATGGAGTGATTACTTGAGGTGGGGTAGATAAAACTGCGGGTGTTCGACATAGAACGATAGTTTTGTAATTTTGGTAAAAGCGTCATTACTATGACATGACTACGCTATACAGTTGCTTTAAACGTGATTGTTACAGACAGCTCGAGAACGTTATTCGTATGTCTGTACTTCCGTAAATACTTCTAACAAACCAGTAGGACAGTGTCACCATTATTTTAACTTGGAACTCTATTGGTCTGGATGCACGGACTACGACACATGAAAATATGAGGAGCCAAAGTCATACAAATCTTACAAGTGCTGACAGTCGGTCACAGTAAGTGGTCATTTTTTGAAGTCTTTACGTCCCTATGGCGATGTAAAAAACCACAGAAGTCCTGGTAGGTATCTTCGAGTTTCGACCGGAAGAACTAACAGATATTGCTGACGCTTCTACGCCATATATATATATGCACTACTAATGAGGTCTAACGAGAGCGAAACTCGAGTCTAGTGCTTCGTTTGGAAGTAAGCCAGTCGAAATGCTTATCTGAATGCGACAGCTGCGATCAAATATGAGCTGTGTTCAATTTGAAAAGGCTTATTACTCGACTCTCAAGTGAGCTCTTAACTCTGTAAAATGATGAGAAACAACATACTGAACAAGTCGTTCACTGGAAATCTCGCTGTAATGTAATGGATGCTTGACAGGTTCAGAAAAATTCCAAGAAGGTCTCTGCAAGTCGATAAACGTATAGTACATCCGGTGAGAGGGAGCACACCTCCAGCACGACAGCAGATGATTAGATGGGCCTCATTTTTGCTCGGACTCAATAACTGAGACCTATAGAGTGAGAACTTTAGAGCCAGACATCTACTAGTTGCCTTAAATCACAACTTCTGTGCCTGTAATTATCATTTGCACGATCATTTTTTAGTTAAGAACATGATTTGTTCGTACTGGTTCACGTTTTCCAGACCATCAACTATGATCGGTGTCAGAAAACATGGTGAAGATGCCCAGTCTTTATGAATGGTCTTTCTTGATCACTGATGTGGAATGTTTACGCGAAATGTGTCTCTCAGTGTTCGACAAAGTAGTCTCTTCGGTCCTGATGATTTTTAGACCAGTGGATTAAAACTTGTGAAAGTGGATTAAGTTTGGCACTCAACAGATAGCAATTTCGTTTTAATTAACACAGTGTTTTCAGCCTTTTTTGACGGGCATTCCGCGTTCATCATTATTTCTTTCTTAACTTGAGATTTCTTCATGCCGAACTTAAAACTCAAGAACAACTACGTCATTTGTGTTACGTCAGGTCTAAGGGCTATTTTAAAGAAATTTGGATTGACTGCATGTTTCCTAGCACAGACCACTATCTCCCAGTATTTCTCTGGAAGTTGAACACCGTTTATTAGTTCACGATTGTCCATTTTTCGACATTTCTTATTCCTACTCACCAACAAGCCGTAGATTCTGCCCCTGAAGGAGGTCTAATTAACATCTGTGTTCGAAACAAAGTCCATTCCAGTGAAAATTAAGCACATATTTATTTACACCTATCAACCAGTATGACCTGTTACCATTGCTGTCGGTTGTTGTGTCCCGTCCGTCACAGATCCTTCAAGGCAGGACAGTACAGTGACAGGATCCGCTAACATGTTTTGTGACTAATGAAGCCGGTACAAATTCAGTTACATTCATCGTTTGTTTTGCAAATCACTTAACACAAAAACATTAATACTAACTCAAATTAGTTTGAATAATGAGACCGAAATTTTCACCACTAATGAGTAGTTCGGCAGCTTGATGATTCATAGATGAGACCCAACTGTGAAAAGTCAGGGCTTCGGCTGAATTCGAATCAGCGACAGACCGAATGGCACAGGTACAATTACCCTGTGTGCTAACAGGCCACCTCAAAAGCAAACAGGGAGAAGTGCTGTGTTGTGTAACCTTGGCAAAAGACGTGAGGTTATCACGGTGGAAGGTTGGGCCTCGTTTCAGAAAGAGATTGCATACCAAATGATTACCATTCATTACACGACGCAGTGTCTCTACTCAGCCAATCCGACGGTATAGTCGTTCTATCCAGTAGCACTGCTAAATCGATGGACGACGCTACAGCTAAACGATAGTGCCAGTTATGAACACCTGATACAGCTTGGTTATCATCTTCAATAATTTTACATGTGGACACAGATTATCTCCGCTCGGTTCAACTATTTGTCCATGAGTACTTACGATAATCTAGACAATACGGTTAAAGAACCGCCTATCTGTAAATCGTGAATTTCAACAGAATTTGACAACTAATCACGTGATTTGAATAGATACACTGGCCTTCATGTAGTGCCACTTCACAGCTGATATTGTAGGCCAGTGGACTACTTCCAACACTGAGACCTGCTCTCCGTCGATTCCGACTCACAGACACTCAACAAGGTTCGAACTTCACGGATGGTTGAGTAAAAGTGAACGAGTTAATTTACAGCGCCTCGTTTGTATCGATCAGGTTTCCTCTGGTCCAGACTTGCCTTATGTTTAAGTACACATACACGCAAGAAGTTGTCAACTAAATCATAGTGGATACAATAATCTCTTGTAGTTTGAATGGCTTGTTGTCGCAGAACCTTATATTAGGTGATTGATCGGAGTTTCTGGTTAGTGCAACCCTTTATGTAGGTGCTACCGTAACGATAGACACTCGCACAGTCTACCCATTACCAGACGTACAACTCTAAGGTGGAATTCCTCGCTTTTTGTTCCAATCGACTCAGTCCCATTTTTTACAGACTGGCTATACGATTTTGTTACCATGAGCCTGATACATTTGATACAGGTAATCATGGCGTACGACTGATAGATTGTACAATTGGTCCCAAAATGTCCCAGTAAACGAAACGTGCATGAATGTGTTCAATCGCCACTATTCACCGCACTCTGCTGGAGTTAAAAACTAAACGGTCCCATCATTATCTCAATGACTTCCAGTCTCACCACCCTCCATCTCTGCTCTCCTCATCGTCACTTCCCGTTCTGTATCGATTCGGGCATCTCACACGGTTCAGGTCGATTTCGTTGTTCCAATACGGATTGGGTGTCGACAAATTGCCTACTAATCTCCCGCAGCTTCGCCGCACGGCGCTAAATCCTCCATCAGAGATGACATTTCCTGTAATCACGACCCAAAGTAGAGGAGCACCCAACTCATCGGCCACCTACCTACACGCCGCACGTACATGCACACTCACACACATACACACACATATATATATACGTACGAATGGTGGATGAATGAGCACGTGTATGGATTAGGTGATGCTGACAGAATTAGTTTGGAGGGAGGTGCAAGGCATGAATAAATTAGCCTACCCTAACAGGTGCCGCGTGCGTCGTGTGTATGTATGCATTCGAAATGCTGAGACAAGTGAACAATATGTTGTTCCATCTAGCGTTCGGACTTGGGAAAGACTAATTTCACAGTGGACACAATGGTGAACAGTGAAGAATGCGAGGTATGAATGGCAGGTTATGGAAACAAGATTGCTTTATCACGTGTGATGGTTGGTAAAACATCACATTTTAGAAGCACAGCAAATTGACAAATATATCAGTAAAGATTAGTAGACGGGGTCAATCGAAATGAAATGTTGACCTTTATTTTACAAATACACGTTAACACCGTTACCATAGGTAGTTGCATTCCAAGTCAAATGTGTGTTAATTGTTCGTTTTATCCACACGTTCAATCACATCGGGGGCACGTGATGCGTGACACTTGTGAGGTTTCGAAAAGCAATACAACCAGAAAATAGATATTTGCAAAATGATCGAAAGGGATATTTGTAATCACTCACACGGGCCCAACTATGACTTAGCAACAGAACGGATTTATATCCAGAATTTACATGTACAATTCAGCAAAAAAATATCAATTATCAATAGCAAATGAAAGGTTTCTGACCACATTGTCAGTTAATTGATAGATCTCGTTTTCCCGTTAACCCAACCTAAGTATCATAGTGTATTAGAGGTGAGTAACTGCCATCGCATTGTTGTAGTCAGGTTAACTCAATGTACCCACCGCTGCGTGTTATTTCTAAGTAAATCCCTACTGGCTAACTGTCGACCACAGTAGTAACCACTGAAAAACCATAAGCAGAAGTAAAAAAAAAGTTGATTTGAAGGTGATGTTTCATGAATCTGAAGTACTCATTGAGAGATCAATGAAGGGAGGATTTTTTGCAGGATGTAGCCTCCGCTGCGGTGGGTAGGCACTACCCAGCTGTCGTTGATACTGAAAACACTAACAGAAACACATTCCACTGTTGTTGTTTTGTATTAATAAAAAGCAGTTCCATATAACCAGTTGTATATCAAACATATCGCTATCTGTTTGAACAACTACTTTTAAATGATTCAAATATGTGCTGTTGACAATGCAACTTAATACAACCTCACCTCCGGTAGAATGAGAGAAGGGTTCACGGCAAAGCTCTACTCTATCTTCACAAATTCCTTGAGGAAACGCCCGTACGATCGTCTATTCATTTGGTAAAATCTATACTTATTTTAACTTTAACACTTCTCTTCTCTCTTCTTCTCTCTTCTCTGTATCTTAAACCTGTGCCTTGCTGACATCAGACTGATGAGCAAGTTGTCTGCAGTAGATGGCTTACTAGGCATCTTTTTCTAATTAAGATGCTTAGCTTGAGAACGTCATCCTCTGCGTTTTTGTCTCCATTAACTAAGTGCCGAATAAAAACTTCAGTAGATTGTACGATTTCAATGCTTGAGAAGATTAGTGAATAGTTCCATTGTATCATTTGCAAGGTCGGAATAATATACAACGTGGCACACAGCAAATGCAGTTGGAGTAGACATTGTAGCAAAATTATCGGACGGAAATTATGGACTACGTTTGCCTACAAGTCACAGGTTAGTTAACAGGATAGAGATCAAGTGAAATCCGCAATTCACGAATGATCTATGGTTTGAATTGTAAAAGGTTGACAAACGTGGTGGCTGTTTGTAATCATTCGAAGTGGAATAATACAGGCTGTTTACAAAATGCTCAAGACGACATTTTGGATAGACCAGACTGCATATTTCGAGAGTAATAATTGCGGTAACATGTATCATGACCTCTTTAGAATGAATCGAACGAAGATGAGACCGCATTTGTGAGTCTTGTTCGTAGGTGGTTTTTCTATGAATTTGAATTCGCATGGGAACCTCAAGAAAACCGGTCTACAATGGTCTCTGTAATGAATGCTCTAATCGGTTTCCATCGGGGGACCGCTATACTTCACAGTCTGATCAACTTATTGTTCACGTGATTCGTTTGGGTTCGCAATTAATCAGCGGAATTTTCTTGGCTGACAAGAGTGATGCAGGTCAGTCGCAAAAAGAACAAATGTTCGAGTAGAAGAGTGTCGGATACACCACCTTATCGGAACCGACAAGACGACTGAGGAAGTACATAAAAGGAAACGTTTAACTCACGTGTCAGACACACACAAATGATAACACATTTCGGTCTGCTGGTTCCGCTCGCATGATCAATGCTCACAACCTTTTACAGCCAACTGTAGCGAAAAGGAAACAAGTGGGGCTGTTTGCGAATACCGTTCAGAGCGATGAAGTTCCAGTTGGACACGTGCTTGCTTGTGAGTTTTTAGTTAAACATTTATGTGAACAATCTATATGATATAATGCCCATCAGATTACAGCCCCTTAGATGCAATGGTTTCACATAATTATCAAGAACAGTACAACATTGTTTAATGACTGTTATCTAGCCGAAAGACGAAATAAGTGTTTGTGTGACTAGTTTAGATTTTCCACTGCAGGCTAATGGCAGAAACGTCAGCTCGACTAATTGCCCCATTCTGGCACCTACTTGATTGATGCAGGTTTGGTGGAATAGATTATATCATTGTTTTTGAATCAAGAACCTACAGATTTGCAATACTGCATTGGTGTTCTGCATGATTGGCTAGACTCATACACAAAACACAAAACGGAATAACTCCATGCTAAATTCTTTTAATCTACCTCATAAGTGCTAGGCAAAAGTAGGTGATACACCTTATCCGATCAAATTAAATGCGATAGGTCCAGTTGATGAGGCACAGTTAAATCTCAGTAATGAAGTTACCCTCGATTCCTACTAGGTAGAGCTCTCCGATAAGGTGGCGTCACTAGAGAGCACAATCCGACGTACACCACCCATGCTGTGGTCTTAATTCGCATAGGTTCCAACATTACACATCGGAATGTACACCGTCACATATATGGGAGGACTCTAAACAAAACTTAGATATGAATAAGACAACAAGCGATTTTGTTGCTGACGTTTATTCTAGTGCATTTCTAGTAAGAATTTCCGCACCATTGTTGCGTATCCCTTCTTCAATAGGTCGTGTCCGTCTTGGAACAACTGCCACAGTCATTCATCCGCATCTTGACATCCTATTGCTATTATGTTTCTTTCCAAAGTGAACTACAGACAAGACTGCTTGTAAGTAGGGCGTAGTTAAGCCACCATTTAAAAGATGGTATCACCGGTAGGGTTCGTGGTAGTGTAGTGAGGATGATCGATCGTAATATACTACTCACACGACCACTTTTCAGTAGTAGGACCAGAGCACATATTTTGACGTCGAAGTAGTCGCAGGAAAAAAACAGGAAGAAACAGCGGAGTGCAGCATCGCCCAAAATGGTCCTAGCTACGTCTAGCCTCTGTGGCAACCGAGACAGTCTGGACCGAGTACTGTATGCAAATGAGTGTTTTTGTTTGTGGTCCTTTTTAAGCTCTTAACCCATGGTGTTGATTTGTTGAATAAACAACCCTTGTGCCATCCGCGTTCTTGGCTCACAACAGTAGTGTTTTCTAGGCGTTTCGGGGTTTGCCGTCGTTTAGTCGATACACCTGTTTTCCTTTCATGTCACTTGCAGCCGATAGCCGTCGGGGGCTCACTCCATCAGCGATCGATTTTAATAATACCACTTCGGCGGAAGATATGACTTCTTTACATTTCTACGACCAAACACGTGTCATAGACGATTGATTGAACACAGCGAAGTTACTACTTTCCCCACACATACCAGTACCTCAAACCGAGATTGAACCGAATGAGCGCTAGTGACAATACTGATTACTAGCTACAGTGATATGTCAAGAGCTTCGAATTCTGACCAGAGCAGGTACACACGGTTTGGCATGTACCCCCCTCATTCATGCTAGGCGCCAGCGAAATTAGCTCAGGCGGAACTTTGTGTATCGTTTGTCTCAGGCTGGCCCGTTTTTAGTGGGATACGAGGTCTACCTAATAGCTCTATTAAAGAAGTCGGTTTATGTGCACTTTTCATGATTTGTCAACCATAAAGTAGAGCCCACAAGCAGGGTGGCACAAGCCCGCTGTTTTACTACACATGTGCGACACTTGTACAGAAACCACATAGAAGAAAGTTTCAGTGCCTGGAATGACTTTTCACACATGTAGTGGTTCTTGTGTAGCGAAAAGTCGTTTAATAAACCAAGCTTTTTATTGTCTAAATCGCTCGTTCCCACATCAAGGAAGCATTCATGTTCATGAACCGGAATACAAATCCACAACGCAGCAAAGTTTTCGCTTAAACGTCATGTGTACTCTTACCTGGTCTTGCGTATTTGGCCTACGCTTTCTGTCACAGATTTTTGCTTGCGATTTCTCGCCCGTTTGCCCGATTTTGTTAAATGATTATTCGTTTAGTCGTCGATGTTGTCCGCAATTTATTCGATATGGACTTTGGCTATATCTCAACACCGAGTCCATATATTCCACCGAGTGTTGGAATAATCGAGTCTTCGATTTGGTCACCCATCACACTGGTAGCTTATGTGGTTCGGGATAGTTCGGATAACTGAAACTTTATATGTGCTAATTAGACTATCCCTAATGAGAGGTCAGTTGTGCTATGTCCACTACAGTCACAACATAAACTCGAGGGTCGGGTAAAGTTGGAATTACATCGTACGGTTCAGCTCTAACCACCAGAAAAAACTTGAACTTGCTGTTTAAGTGAATTTTCTCTGAGTGAGAAAGACGTGCTCACTAGAAGAAGCAGTGTTCGCGTGATAATGGACGCAACTCTGGTTTATATATACATGTATATTCTTTGAGTAGGCTCCTCCCATACAGTCTGTTATCACGCATGTTGTCGACACGTGCATGAGCTGAACGGTTTGATCAGCAAGCCGCTTTGGAATAATTGACTCCCATTGACGTGTAGTTAAATGCGCTTATGCAACTTATGCAATCTCATGCTCGTCGATCACCAGGATAGGACTGATCTGTTACCAGGGTCATCAAACACACACAATCCACTGATGGTCATCCCGGTAATGCTTTTTGTACTCGAGGTCTTATCAACCTCCCCTTGATCGATTATTTGTTGTTAGGCTGTACATGAACTAACATCGCAGGCCGGTTAGTCCTCCCAACAGAATCTGTTCGATGGTGCGCTGTGCTTTCGTGTCCACGTGATTGTGCGTGTATGTATGCGTGCGGTGCGTTGCGGTGCGTATGTGAGTCGAGCAGCTACGCGACGACACATGATGATTTGAAGATTACTTCACTCGATTTAAGTAAGTGCATTTCACAACCGATCGTGAACCGGAACTAGCTGAACGCCTTCTAACACACACGCGCGTGTGTGTAAATGACTTCACACCCGTACGTACATATGCATTCTGGTAGGCTGGGTTCGGATATGACCCCGTCGAATTCAGCGTGCGAGTTCGCGTCTGGCAAACCCACAATCGGTCCTGCATGTGGAACATGTTCACTGGAAATCCGCACATCCGACCTTCGGTCAGAAGGTGAGGTGGATGCACAATGCAGTGGTGAGGTATCTGGGACTGGCGTAGCCGGCTCTCAGAGTTCTGTACATCGGCGGAAACAGCTGAAGCCGCACAGATCAGAAGACCAGAGTAAGTAGAATTTTCAATCACGTTTCTACTTGGTCTACCGAGTCCGTTAGTTCAAAAAGCTAGTTCATTAGGTTAACACAGCTAATATTGGTCTGGATATCGCTTAATCGAATGACTTATACTAGGTACTTTTTATCCAAATGTAGACGTCTTCTGGGAGTTGAAAGGTGATTGCGAACTTTACGAGCAAAATACATGTGACGGTGGACTCCTCTACTACGCGTATCACATGTGGGAAACACACATCGAGCAACACCTTTGAAATGAACATAGTCTGCTTTTTGTAAGTTAATCGCGCCTCTCGATAGTGTTGTAAATACAATCACATTCGTAGTAATCAGCAAACTCCATTACATTTTGGGTGAACTACACCCATCTGTTAATATATTTTATTGACCACCCTATCAAAGCCTACTAAGTTTAGTGCGTGTTTCGGTCTATCACCCAGAGATAGCCGAAATGAGCTACTAAACGTTAGTGTCAATAGTAATCACTTCTCCTTATGTGCCACTCTCATAGGGCAAATGACCTATTGTGAATATGGGGGTTGACTTCTTACCTGATGAGTAAATGTCCGAATCACAGTCCACCTATCCTTTAGTGTCCAGTTCAAACAAGGAGGAAATCGATCACCGTAGTGAGGTTGTTTGATGGTCATCTACATCGGTTGATCTTCCTACCCTCGTGGTGGTATATGCTGGCAATGGGATTACTTGTATGCATCCGATCAATGGAGTGTATTGTAGCACAACTAACCTGCTACGACCGGTCATACCTCCACTGTTCGGACAGTTGTGGAAAATGTAGTTTTGGACGACTACTGCTAAGTTGGATCAAAGCACAAGTGAGCGATATGAGCTTGTAAAACATCAAGAACTTTCAGACCAAGAGGAATCTAGTCGTGAAGGATAAATATTATGGGTTAGTTTTAAGCTTTACAACGTGGTCAATAAACGAACAGATTTTGTCCAGTTAAACGAACCAGTAACAGAAACTGATTTGTGGACACTAACAGCTTCTTTATAACGTTTACATACGATTCGCACTTAAACACATGATTTGACAGATTGCACCATGCACTCGACAACCGTTCTTTGCACCTTTGCCCAAGTATAGTTCACAACACAGTTTGAAACTGATTCATTTGTGTAGTTCAGAATTCTTATAATTGAATCTCTTCTAAATTATCAAATCTGTAAAACTGCTTACCGGCGTTACTGGAAAGTAGTCACAGAATGAAGGAAAATTTAAAAAAAAGATATTTGCTTTATATGACTCTGATCAATGAAGCCATACAGTAAATTATCAAACATTTAACCGCCATGGCCAAATCTAAATACATTAATCAGACTGTCTAATCTGATGATACAAACCCAGTTGTCGACGTAGCCTACTCTAAGCAGCTTGCCCTACATGTCTGTGGTCATGGTGACTACTGGCACCGGTTTAGCAGGCGGCTTATGATGTGATATCTTCTCACAGGTATAGACCCGGTAACAAAATCCGGATTTCCAAACCAAAGAGCCTATCCTAATTAGCATACATGATTCCGGCGTGTGTGACACGTACGAATGTTTGAAATTTTTGTATTCGCACCAGAGCCCGGACCACTGAACAAGTCTACTAATTGATTATTGACTCTGGTGGGCGAACGAGTATAGCACATCACTGGGGCAACTGGGATCATCTGACTGCAACTGGTCTCAACAGAATGATACAGCACCATACTAAACACTGTGTACCAGAATGTTCATGTCCCGACGAACTCCGTCAAAACCATAAACTTTGAGCTATGTTTACGTCGAGTTAGAGTAAATCGATAGGAGTTACTGATGTGCTAAAAGATGGATTTTCTGCACAAATCCATTCGGATAGAATATTGCTCCATCATTAGACACTGTCGAATTTATATTCCTTTTCGATAATTACCACTTGCAAAATGGCCGACATTTTTTGGCATCCGACAACTGGCGCTCTTGTAATCGAGCTTCCTGATAATGACCGATACTTGTCTCTTTTGAGTATCCTGTGTACAGTTGACTTCAAAATGCTACATTCTTGAGCTAGTCGGCGGACAGTTTTTCACAGGTCACAGAACATCACTGGCAAGACAATCATCTGTCGATATGTGTGGCCGACTACTTCTTTGCAGGTCATGAACACGGCCTGTTGCAAACAAACTTTTTCATCGGCCTTCGAGCTGATTTACAGGTGACCAGCTACGTACTCACATGCTTTGTACTAATATCCCTAGTGGCCTCTGCCACGTTCTCATCACAGGCCATATAAATAAAAACCACCGCAATCGGATGTTCAGTAGTCCGATTACCGTCATACGATTCTCCTGCTTGCGTTCAAGGTGTGTGATCTGGCTGTAGCATGATAATTTACCCAGACCAAGCCGCACGCGGCTATTGTCCGGTAAACCAAACTGAGAAAAGTATGATCCAACATAACTCAACATAAGAAAAGTCGGGTAGACAGACAAATAGATACACCTAACGAACTAGTCACCTAAGTGTCTACAAGTCTGATGTGCCTTCGGTGAAATGAAAGTATTCACTCCTAACCGTCATCAGTAATTTACCCGTAAAGTCCTCACAGTTAGGTTTCGATCAGTCATTTAGTAATTTGTAAATCTGTTTCATTCCTGAATGCAGTTTTTTATCATATATCGGTTGGTGAAAAAATCATCGTGGTGGGACAATCCATTAGGGAAATATCGTGCTTTTACTTTGTCCATTTATATTCACCGGCACATGCTGGCTCCCAGCCCAGCATTTCCTTTCAAGCGCTGAAACGTGTGTTCATCCAGTTATTATCGACCGTGGACCGTGGCGGCCAAAACACTGGGTCGATGCGGTCGAGCGACTGGGTTGGAAATACGCGTACACTCACCCACGCACTGGTTTCAGCGATGTGTTGTGCCCGTCCGCTCACCCGACTCGATTAACAGACCTGTTCGCTGTTCTGGGCTCCGGTTCGAATATTGAAAAAATCCAATATTCGGACGTGTCACACGCGTTCGAGCCATGTATGCTCTTTGGTTTGAGAATCCGAATTTCGTTGCTGAGTCCATACTTCTGAGACTTGTATACAGGTACACAGCACACACGAACTGTGAACCACAACACAAAACGTTGGAGATGTATCGCACAGAGATTGTGTTGTACCCAAACAACAAACATCACTGGTAGAGGTTTCCGGTAGGTGTATGTTTTTCATACATCTGCATGATTATTCAATGCTTGAATGTGTTCCAGATGTAAGGAACGGTTTGTGCCATATGTAAGCTAACTGGATGCTTTGAGTATCAACATACTGATCAGGTCTATAGTTGCAAACGGAACCTTGGTAATTTTTTTGTATGTTGCAGACAAAAGTGCAAAAGTATCACCAGACATAGAATAATTGAAACAGTAACTGATTGGAGCAATTTGAGTTGATACAGAGTAAGATTGAGTGGGTAAACGGTGCTGACCGAAGGGTGAGTTTAGTGGTGTGTGTGCGTGCGCGCGCGTTCAGCAGACTTATTGACGTTGTCCGAGTTCACGTATTTCACCCAAGCAGATTGTTTTCTGGTTGCCCAGGTCGCACAAAACGGCTGGTCTGCCTTACCCACCGGCAACCCTTGACTAAACAGCTCACTTTTCCGGGCACGGAGTTCGTGGCTCATCGAATATTAGTGACCGGCAAGTGTTGGCTCATATGCCCTTTGGGTGCGACGCAGCCAGTCATGACACTCGATAAAGCTGGCGCTAGGTTGATACGAAGTCAGACCTGTAATTCCAAAGCCTGTCAGGATAGATGGTTGGCCAGATCAAATACACTCATCTGACAAGATGAGTGTACGTTACTGCCTAATTTCCATATGTACACGTAATATAGACAGTCAGTACATAGTCATACTTTCAAACCGCAACACAAGATAAACTCAGCATATACCCATTATTGATGGTCAACAAATTCCCAAATTTCTTACTTGGTAACAACCGAACACAACAATATTTTTGTTTGTTTCAGTGTTTCTTTAAGGAAAATGATTAATGTTTCCATAATCAACGTTATCAGTTTATAAAAAGTAATCTCCTTTAGCAAAACTCCACTTCTAACTCTAAGATATAGTCTGACATCTAACGGTTTACGTGAATAACTATCAACAGTCGATATGTAAAAACCAGAAGGGTCTCCTGTGAACGTTTACCAAATTTATTGAAAGGTTATCTCGAGAAACTGAAAAAGCCTCTTTACATGTGAATGTGTGTAAGACGATTTCGAAAGAAACATCAGCGGATGCTATGAAAGTGGTTTTAATTGAAAAATATTAGGAATAACAATAACAACAACTGCCAGAAGGAACTTAAATGAGACACCGACTGGCAGAAATCAGTAACATGGCCTGATTGAGGGGGTGGGGAACTAACATGACAAACTGTTCTAATCATAATAAGTGCAATTCGGCACACGATAGCTTGCAAGTAGTAAATGTGACACGTTGAACAAAGTTTCACTGTGGCAGAATGATTCCGTTAGTCAAGTCAAATGAATACTACTCATAACTTCCCGAACTTGTCAATCATCTGACGCTCACCCATCTCGAAGGCCTAGGTGATTTCTAACTGTGTGTTTTTCTCAACAGAAACACGTAATCCTGGTAATCGATTAGCATGGACATAGCTTTTGTTTCCTCGTGAGACTACAACGAAAAGCTATGTCTTAACATATGGTTATAGTAAAACGTCTGACTAAGTTCTTAGTTCACCTCATTTTACAAAGCTGACAACCAAAATGTTATCCAAACTATTCAGATTGCAGGTGGTTCTTTTCGAAAGCGATTAACTGGGACTTCCACCTTGAATGTGAAACCTTCTATCAAGTTTGCGGCGTGTTCAGGTTGTTTTCGTATCAAAATAGAAAGCTGTTTCAACTCGTTCACAAGTGTGGTTGGTACTAGACGGAAAAGCATTGTCACATGTCAAATTTTCATTGATCAAAATAAACCACCATAAGAACCGACGAAAAAATACCTTCAATCAGTAACACACCGGACAGTCTTCAGCATGAACATTTAATACCGACTACATTTCTACATGTACTGTCTAAGTCATACACTCCATGTGAGCCGATCTTACCTTCGTTTGTGTTAATCAGATAGCCAGATTGGATCATGTCACATCTATCTGCATTTAAATGTGCTAGAGACATCCACATAATTTCTGAATAGAAAACCTCATCTTACCAGTCGGAGCGGATGCAGAACTAATAGTATTCAACGCAGGCAAATGTTGAATCTGTACGAGAAGCTGAAGATCAAGGGTATTACAACACAGTGATACCTCGGACTTGCTATTTATAGTAGAATGAGCATACTGACGATGCAGTCAACTCTTAAGTAGTTTCGGTCGACTAGATGGTTCCTGAGATATAGACATTCCGACCGTGAATGTATGGTAAATACTGGACGCCTCGTGTTTGCAGCCGTTCCGAACGATTAATCAACTATCACTATATTCTCTTGAGATCGGAATCGCCGGTTACACTCGCAGTGTCTTTATACTTGATAGTTTCGATGGCCTTTGTAACTAAATGTGTGTGTGTGTGTGTGTGTGTGAATTAACATCTTCCTAATTTTTTGTATATAACCCATGTTGCTTGAGTGATCACTGATAGAGAAACCCAAATATACATGATGATCTCGACTGAACTCACAGTCAATCTTCTGTGGTAGTTTATTCTAGTCGATGATTTTTGAGATTTTTCAAAGTATAAACTTACTTCAAATATCAAAAGCTTTCATTCATACTTTGTTTGAAAACTCTTTAAATACCTTCTATAGCCCTTTTTTGTTAACCTATAAGCGGATTTGCTACCCCTCTCCTCCAAAATTCCCTCCGTAACATTAGCACTGGATCAAGGATTCGTCTAACTGTCTTTTAAAGCCTTTTGCAACTTACCTTTTGTTCATCATCATCATCATCATCATCATCATAACAACCATGAGCCTGACCAAAAGGTACTGTGGCTCGAGCCGCCGCTCACCTCAACAGTGACGTGGAATATACTAGAAGAAAACGTTATTAAGAAGTTTGAAAACAATTTCATTTGTATATAAACATTGCCTCTGTTTTGTGTCACTCACTTACGTCTACATGGAGGTGCAACAGTCTGTCACCCATTAAACTTGCCATATTGACATACTAGTGGATATGATTAGTGTAACCGTAACGATACAACACTGACTGAGGTAAGTCATATTTAACTTGACAAGAGAGACGCTTAAAAAGAGTTCGTGATCGCCCGTTACCTTGACAATAAAGTCACAGCTCCAGAAGTTACGATCTTCCCGCTTCACCTTCAAACATACGGGATTGGACTTATGCGCAGCATTAATGGTGGGTGAACCGTACTAGGGGATTAGAAATTGCATACACGTGCGTCACAAATAATATCCATTGACCTACTAGCTGAAAGAGTAGAATATTCAACTCACCTGTCCAGTTATCTCCTTTTCAGTTATAGAACAGAACCATTCTTCTAGTAGACAAGCCATCCTCGTGATCATGCCATCTTGATACAAACGAGTTATTCGTTATAAAATAGCGCACATGCAGAAAAAGACACGATCGCTAAATGATCACTCGAGCAACAAGCGGTTAGTAACAATGCACAACGTTACTATTTGGCTTCTTCCGCCAAGCACTACTACAGTTAATTGGTGCCGGCACAAACCAACATTTTCAAAGCTACCATAGACGGATGTTAAATCAGTGTCTGACTGATTTGGATGGCTCATATCAATCAATGGAAATTAAACATTGTGATACATTCCGATTTTATTAGGCCTCTTATGATAATGTGAGTACAATGACGTTTGCTAAGGGTTGACACCAAACTTGCACTTGTGTCTCAGATTTCGAAATATCCCTGATAAATACTCTACCCCCTTAATTTGGCAAAAATCTCCAAACTACTTACATTGTACTCACCACAAATGTGTCGGATCTTTAGAGATCAATTGGCATTAATGAGTTAAATGATTAGACTACAGTGGAACAAGATCTAACCGATGATAACTTTATAAACTGTACAATGCTGACATTGGGTCATAACCATCATACACTCCTGAAGCTTCTCAATACATCAGTCCTATCAAAGAAGTCGCTTAAATCATGGCGAGATTTTTGAAGGTCCAGGCCTGATATCGATAACGCTACAATACACAGTAAAAGAACATACTTCATCTATCAGTCGAACCAGTGAAACAAAAACTTCGACTATCTTCTGTAGGAGAGTAAGGAA
Organism: Paragonimus heterotremus; assembly: GCA_013368495.1. Taxonomy (NCBI): domain Eukaryota; kingdom Metazoa; phylum Platyhelminthes; class Trematoda; order Plagiorchiida; family Troglotrematidae; genus Paragonimus; species Paragonimus heterotremus. The sequence continues at coordinate 124,061 of LUCH01000350.1, read as the reverse complement.
GATCAAATATGGTTGAAATTGCGTTTTTATCGATAAACGGAAAGAATTAACACTGTTCTGTATTTTGCGCACAGTTTGTTTTAGCCGGTCCCGAACGCTTCAGTTTGTCAAACCCTCATACCTGTATACTGCCAAGTTTTTGAAATGGATAGCGGTGTGCGATTTCATAAGATAAGCAGATGGTATACACAACACGATCAAAGAAAATAGGATTTTCTGAGGAGGAGGAACGACGGAATTTAGTAAACGGTCGGTGCACATTACAATCCCACTAAGAAGCAACTTCCCCCCAAATTGATGATCTTTGTCAAAGGCATTTCTTGTGTTTCATTACTTCATCGCGTGGGCGGGAGGGTTCTAGTTTGGTTCCTCTGACACATCGTCAAAAAAACACAAACCATCGACAAACCCCGGTGCATTAAACCAGTGCACAGTCGCACACGTGTTTTATACTGCACCCCTGGCACTGTTCTCCCCACCTGGCGTACGTGCCGCGTCAGTGCATACTCAGACACGTGCACGCGTGCGCCTTCGCGTGCGTGTGTGCATACATAGTTAGCACACACAAGTTAGCACACCGACGCATCATCACAACCGAGTTGCCAAATCCCCATGTGCGCGTTTCGATGTGCACTTTGAGAGATGCACCGTAAAGTGCGCACGTGTGTCAGAATGAAATAGAAGCGTGAATAGGGTGGGTGGGTGTGCAATAAAACTGTGATCAGATGAGACTCACATATTCGAAAACTTAGTGTTCGTGTCTAACTCGATCTGCTGCTCGTGTCTACGAAACACAGCGTGCCCATGCCGCTTGTCAACTTGTCAGGGCAGAGTGGACGTGACAACAAAAATGATGAAGCCTCAAAAAAAACAAGAATGTGTAGTAGATTTCCTGAAGACTTGCAACGTAAACTTAAAGGTGGTTCAGTTCATACATAACCAATGGTCTGACCTGAACCAAAATACTCATCTGAAATTTAAAACCGCTGATTTTGAGATGATTTAGATGACCTGGCAATTCACACCATTAACTCAAACTAGTCTCGTCAACTACATTTGGTTTTGAATCACATGGTCGACATTAGGCATGTGCAATTCGCGTGATAAAACTCAGGGTTTAATCATTCAGATGATCGTATGTATGTTCCCGTTTCATAATCCATCTCTGCCGATGCACAACTACGCATTTCGCACACACATACACATACACACACACACACCGTTTTCCTTGTAGACAACTATTTGAAAATATGTTCATCCTCGTACTCACAATCCAAGGTCAATCAGTTGCCTTCATGGTTAAATGCATTTTAGATAAGGTGTTAGATCGCTTTTGGCTGGTTCAGGGTAATTCACTCAGTAACACATATTGGACAGTTCCAATAACGCTTATTCAGACAGTCAGGCTAACGGGACTAACTTCCAAATCCAAAAAAACGTCAGAAAAGGCAATCGAAAAGATTGGAATTTATACAATACTGTTTAATGGAATTACAGCAAAGGTACTGTCTCACCTTAAATGTGAATCAACCGGGTACACCAATTATCCAGCAAGGGAGTTCAAAATCGGGCAACTAAGCACGTGTTCACAAACAGCCACCAGTCAACGAGGAATGAGCTCATTAAAACAATCGAGTATATATGAAGATGAGAACTTGTCAAACAATACCAAGAAGGAAGTTTTAACAGATAAACAATGATAGTTGTAAGAAGGAAGAAAGTAAACATTTTATGTGCAGTTGTTGTGAGAAATTCGTCATGATCGTTTAATAAACACATCAAAGACAAATTAAGGCAAATTAAGGATCGGCTTCCTACAAACAAACCAAACACACCTCAACGGATTCATCGTTCGGCATCATACCAGACAAAAGACGATAAACGTATCAAACAAACGTCAACAGATTCAACATAGGGATGGGTACATGTGATAACCGTCGAATGCTGTTCTGGCTCCTACAGTTCTCCTTGCTTACGAAGAGATGATCTAGTTGTCACAGCGGGAGAAACTCGCCTGTCTGTTGATCACTAAGGTGACTGTTTTGTCGTGGTTACCGAGAGGGAGACCAACCATATACATGTGCACGAATATGTGCCTGAGTACGGAACAAACCTGAAATCTACGGTAATCGATCGTTTTTACCCTGCTCTATACGATCTACAAGGATCGTGGAGTAATCGATGTTACCGAACGCTGACATTCACCAAGGACTCAATTCACCTGATCTGAGTTGGAATTTTTGTAACAGTCTCCATCAAAAGCGAACGACTTTCGTAATTGTGAGGTACAGATTATGAATGTGGAGATGTTGCGTGGAACGCCATCAAATCATTGCATAAAATTGACCCCCAAAAGATAGCTCAGACTCACAGGTGGAAAAATCTATCAGCTCCATTGACAAAAAAGGGTATTGGGTTTTAACTGTGTAAAGTTCTCATTTTAAGATGCCCCGGCGTCATTTTTACGTGACTGTTTCAAGTTAGTGTGACCTGAGGGATGTGACATTACTTTACATTCGCCGAGTTGTTCTAATCAAACGGGTCATACCGATACAGTGGAACAAACAAGGAAGACTGAAACATTGTGTGATGGTCTATACTGATCAGCCGGATCAACAAACGCAAGTAAAAGAAAGAATGCGACCCAGACAGAACAAAGATTCCCATCTGGGAGAAAATTGCCATTGTCTAGCTCGAGTAAGATAAGCGTTTGCTGATCTGAGTAGTCTGTGTTGACTGTCAGTGTAAATCATCACACAATGTTTACACCTTAATGTAACACCTTTTTTCTAATGTATGTCCCACATTACGTTAAGTATGAATCGCACAACTGTAGAAGTACTAATAGAATAATACCGGAGAAACCTCTTAGGTTATATTAGGTTGAAATCGAGACGTACGAAATTGATAGTGATACATCTTAGCGTGGAAGAGGTAATCTTTTGATACTCTCATTGACTGTTCACATCTTGCATGCTATCACCTGATTACGATACTGTTGCAAGATGTCTGAAGGTTTCCGGGGTGCTATAAAGTTCAGATAGGAGCTGTCGATGAGGTTGGTGCCAGTTATTTTCTGTGGGGAACTGGGCGAATTTGATGCTTCTGTTTGTCTTGTTCACCAAATCTCAAGCGTTATTATTTTGAACCAGCCTATGCCATAACCCAATAAACCAGGACAACACATTAGATTCCATGATGTTTCATTACTTTACTTTGTTGATGTTTGTGTTGACTGCTGTCATTTCATTTAATCCTATTCTCTCAGATCAGTCTTCATAGGTGTATGTGTGTTGATCTGCCGTCATACAATATTCCGTTCATTCTAAGCGATTCCACAATATTATTTGTGACATACTTGGCGATTACAACACAGCATATAAGCTCCCTGAGAAAAAAATCGTACTAGAAACGGAGTATACATTACAACGTGAAAGTTATGATTGATCAACGATTTATTAGTGTTGCACATGATGCTGTTATTGTAGTACCGAGTTGACTTTGTGATACATACGCAAACTCCAGTGTAGTCCGTTCGTTTCACATCAGGTAAACAGTACAGTGTGATCAAAGTACGATTTGCGTGTATCAATCACAGATAAGCAACACTACCTTAGCCGCTTTACAAACCAACGTGTGATGGCCACAACGAAAACGGCTACAGCTAGGCGAGAGATTGCAGGTCACATTAAGGTCATCATCACACATGGTATACCGGATCTGTAATGTATACAGACGGCATTGCAATGTGACTATCGAGGCTCCTTTATACTAAGTCCCTTCTCTACCTTGGTCAGGTAAAATGTGCCAGTAATCAAGTCCATCCATGTCATTGTCGATCAAACATCTAGTTGTCCTGGAGGTCACTTAAAGTTTGTATACGTGTAATGTGTTTGTTTGTGTATATGTGCACGTATGATGGAACATCAACTACGTGGAACTGTGGTCCGAACGAACGTTTGCGGCTTCGACTAGCCAACATAACAGTCGCCTTCAGGTGGTGATCAAACGTAGATCACCGTTGGAGGGCTAAAATGTTGAGGTGATGGTTGCTGGTACGTGGTCGAGCAATGTGGCTTAGTTAATCGGAAAGTGACCAACAAATAAAGAGAGGAGATGGGTGGAGTTTAGTAGGTGATTCCAAAATAAGATAGTAATGTTCAGATATTACTGTTCTATTCAATAAAATGCACTGAAACAACTGCAGTCATACCTCGGTAAAACCGCTACTTTCATAGGAACTTCACTTCCTAACTCACTCACTTAAGATACAATAAACGCTAGGAGACGAGACCTTTGTAACACCATCATCTTGATACAAGCTCAACTCATATGTCATACGACTCATCAGATTTTTGACATGTCATCCGATAAGGCGGCTAGTACCGCGTAATGGTATTTCAGTTCGTTCATTCACGGTTTGATCCAAAGTTATGTATTGTTTTTCCTCGTAAAGTATGCGGCAAGCTGGTGGACCAATTCTTGATGTGTGTGTGTGATTGTCTGCGTTACAATCAATAAGTTATTATGAAGAACAGTTTGCGCATTCAAACAATCAAATGGTTAAGTTTGGTTGCTTTGTACATGGCAACTTAACGCAAATAGATGCGTCCTGCACATATCTGTGTATTGAGCCGGTTGCCCCATAAATGGATACCTTACAGCAAAAATCGGATGTCAAACCATTTCGTAGAAATTCCAACGGGACTGATTTCCTCATATTGGGCCTCATTACCTAGTCGGGTCAGCAAACTGCGTTACCTCACAGCTGTAAACTCATTTGAACCCGCTGGCTCAGTACTCCCAACAGCCATGAGCCCATTGGGTTTTCATTTGGAACCAGTCCGTACGCAGGATTTGCAAGGAACTCTCACAAACCCTGGAAGCGTTCAGAATGACCATAACACTGGGATATAATGCAACCTCTGAGACTCCGTTGCAACGTTTACTATCAAGAAGAATTCTTTTATGCAAGCAAAACCACAGAAAAAGTCTTCATCATCTCTTGGATGTAAATGGCGGTAGTTACAAGCCAGCTTATCATGTACCCCGGTAGGAGGTGTTTATCACCACTGTTTACTGTGCGGATGCCAACGGGAATCGTTTTCTCACAAATACTGTGCCACATCTTATCCGCCCACATTAAACACTATGTGGCTTCCACTTCTAGGATTGTAAGTTTTGCACTGGCCAAGCTGTAGTTCCGATTCAGACCTACATGAAAATTACTGAGAAAACTTGCCCTGCGGTTATACACAAATGTCACGTGATTGAGTGGAAAGAAACTCAAAGGAGACCATGGATTAACATAGACCAAATCGTCATTTAATCACTCGTCGAGAACGTATCGAAGCGGGTTCACTTGAGTGTTCACTTGTCGGCGAGTTTCACACTTGCACTGGAAACATCTAATCTCCAAACTAGGTGATTTAAGAGTTTGGAAGTGTACGTTAAAATGTTGAATCGCCACTACTTTCAATAATCACAAATGTATACAGATGTACAATGCCAAGGACCGTTGACTGCTGAGAGTTTTTTTCGTACTCGTCAACGATTATTTCCTCCAAAAGTTCTTCTATCAAGTCCTGGCTACAGATTGCTAACTAGTCACTCAGAGGTTGAATCAGTGGCTAAACAGTAGGGGAAGCTAAGGTGAGACCCTACTTCAGCCATCGCTTATCTAGCCACCAAAAAAATAAGGAGATGACCTCAAACTGGTTACAATGAACAGATTCTGTCCATGGAACCAAAGCAGTGGAAGAAGCAGAATATCTTGTGTCCTAGTAGTCTGCTCTGTCAATAAAGTTAACACAGTTGGCAAACGTAAATTTAGAAGCTTCTCGAAGGGGGGAAGCTTGCAGTGAAAATCTATTCACTACTTATATAAACCCCGACACCATAGATAGTCCTATAGCTGACCAGTCCGACTTCGCTTTAAGATACAAGCAGTTCTAAGGTTATATTTTCCGCAATTCGCCAAGTTCTTTGTTCTGTGCTGAAACGATCAAGTTATAGCTTGTGACAATATTTGTGCTACTGACGTCAACCGGTGGTAGCCTATGATTTCGCTAACACTCGTGTACCTCTACAAATCTGAGTTCTTGTTCCATGAGAATCAACTGCCTCCCGCAACTAGTACTAGTTCTGATACTCACTTGGTTTGAATTCCAATGAGGTTTTTAGGGCTGTTCGAAATCCCTAATTTCGAGTACCACAGAAATGTATGTTTAGTACTGTATTAATCTATGCTCACAACCGTTTGCAGAAATACGAAAGCGTTGTGATAGCCAATAAAACAACTGCAAATAAATGAATGATGGATAAAATTGTGAAAAGTTAAGAGCAAATAGGAGGAAGTGTCACAAATTTCAAGGAAATCGTATGGAAGAAAAACCATTAAAACTGGTAGAGAAGAACACACGACAACTATAATACATAGATCAAAACCTATCAAACCGGTTACTACAACATGGTCTTAGTAAAGCATTCGGTTTGAACAAGATGAGCACAATCTACAATTACTGCCTGGTCAATTTGGAATATGCAGTGAAATCCAACAAACTATCAGAAGAAATATCGAAACAAACTCAATGAAGCATCGTTTCTGTTAAGACTCGCAGCAGATGGTTCAGTACCTTCAGAATAGTCCAAATGGGGATAGCGAGCAGCCTAACAGTGACAACATTGTCACTTCATCAGTCAACAGGGAACAAATGACAATCATTGTGAACAAAGTCGGTTGCATTGTAAACGTCGATCTTACTACAAAACTGGCGAAAAATTCCATGTAAGCAGTTGAACTTGAACCAGATAATCAAGGGATTTGGAAACTGCAAACAAAAGAATACAAACATTGCTGAGTTCTACGGACTACCAGAAGTACACAAGGAAGGTGCCATACTGCAATCTCTAATGTCCTTGTTTGGAACTCTACACAAAATCTGGCGGATGGCATTTGGAAACCGTTGCGATACTTCGCCGTTTGAGCAAATGGGTCAACTTTATGAAAAAAATTGAAAGACTTTAAAGTGGGGTTACAGGAGGCCTTGACTTAATTTGATGTCTTGGCGCCTTTCGTTTCAGTTGATCTTACTCTGTTCAACGAAACGTTCCGATGACTATCTGAGTAGAAACCGCGACCAAATGAGTTCCTAAAACCAGAACTGTGTCTGTGTATATACCTCAAACTCAGCGGACTAGTCTACCAGTACCTGAAATAAGTTTCAGTGGCATCTTCTATATCTGGATTCATCACCCGGTCATTCATACAGAAGCTGGAAAACACTGAGCTGCCGAAAGTTACTTGAAAATTGCATATACGGTGGTATATTTGTATCACTCAAGAGCTCTGAGCCAAACAATAAACACAAGCTATGCAACAACATGTTAAGCATATCACTTTCAACGTGGATAGTGAAAATGACAACAACTTGTTTTTGCCGGACACAACAACCAACGGAAAACCTGACGGAACATTGCACATTTTGATTTATCGAAAACAAATACGCGCGGATCAAGTCTTCAATTTTTACAGTAGGCAGGCAAATTGCCATAAAAGAAGCTGTATTCCAAATTTCTTCGGAAGAGTAAAAACAAATTGAGGTTACCACAGAATTCAGAAGGAAGGAAGTAAAGTATAACTTTGTGACGGATAACCATGAAGTGTAATCAGACACAGTCTGTTGGAAAAAGAGAAGGAACTCGAACTAGACGGAACAATCTATAAGACGGATTGTTCTGCACTACACTAAAACATAAGTGACTGCAAAACTTTTGCCTTCACACGACCACACAATAGAACACAAACCAGTTGCAATCATATCAAAATCAAATGAATAACTCCAATTTATCAGTGAAAGAGTCACAGTGCAGAAAACGAAGTACAATGACTACAAGAAACACTACACCGACCAGACCAAACTAAAGATATTAATCAGACCTCACGAATAATATTTAGCTACCTAAAGACACAATTAGGTTCCGCTGATATGCCCATGTATACAGAGTCATTGCTCGTATGATTGCACAATAACCTATACGCACAACTGTTCAACAAACTTAAGAGCGCAGAAATAAGTAACTATATTACTATGTGTTCAGCAGGGAGGGTTAGCAAATTAGCTGAGATAGCGTTTATCCAAACACACTTGTGCTTTAAGATCTGAAAATTACGTTTTCTCATGGGTCATACGCCAAAGATTTCTCCAGACCCATTATACTTGTCTCACTGTAAAGGTAATTATACGCTGTTGTGTAACGACATTACATGAATTTAATGTTGATAACTCCGCAGCCTCCAACAATACAGCAGTTTTGTCCAGAATGTTCCCAGGTCATTGCCATACTAGAATGTGTTCTGTATTCCCAGGGTCACCAGCTGTCGGGTAGCAGCCACTGTTGGGTCGTAAATCAACTCATCGGCTCAAAAACGACCACCCTTAGGGTTTAAGTTATCACCTTTGATTTGTAAGCCATCATCTTTAGCTCTAAAACGACAGAGAACACTATGTTGTAACCACCATCATGTTACTCAACACACATCGAGTGTAGTTACTCTCCTACTGTTAATCCCTAACTCTCTATTATCTTTTTGCTGTCTGACATTCAGTGAACATCGCAGATGTACTTAGCAAAGATGTACCGTCTTTGTTTTCCATCACACTATAGGTTATAACCAAAAGTATAATTGAGAACCTTGTTTGTGTTTTCGTACCAATGCTGTCCAACAATTTCTTCGGAATTAAGAATAGGGTAGTTTGTTCGTCCACTGGTTGAAATAGATCACTAAAATGCACATCTCGAGCGACCGTACAGACGACTTGCGTCTTCAATTTTCGACTCGATATAATGTACGATTAGAGCTAATGGCAGAAGCGCTCGTTCATCCATTTAAGTAACGGATTGTGTCAATCCTTAAAAAACTGGCTCATACAGACACATAGGGACTTGAGTCAACATTCAACGATCAGTGTTGAGATGAATTTTGAGGACAGCACATTATGAACAAAGTGACTATTTGTTGGGAATCAACAGAAGTAGCTCCGAAGTCACATGAGTGACATTTTTTTGGAATGGCGAACAACGTATTCGGTGACCGCACAATATTGCAAATGATACGACAAAAGAGAAACTTAGATGAGACCCAACTGTGAAAAGTCAGGGCTTCGGCTGGATTCGAACCAGCGACAGAAACACCATGCCTCTACGCGGCAAGAGAAACTAGGAGCAAGAAAGTTTGAAGAGGTGGCAAAACTGTATGTCTTTATCTCCCTCTCATATGGCTTTTCTAGTGTGTCTCACAAAAGTCGTTCGCAAACACATGGCCTAGCTGAGATTTCGAACTGGGAAGGAAAACACAAGGGTTGCTTTGATAATCAACTGTATGAAATCAAGAAACAATTCGGGATTATCTAACTTCACAACGGTCGATAGTTACAGATCATATGAATCAAGCATAATCTTTATTAATCCGAACATCTGATATGTATGCATTATGCTGTTTACAGTTACCCATAAAGTAAAGCGAAATCAAAACAAGTGAATTACGAGCAGTGTCCGAAGCACTCAGGTAATCGATATATCAGCTTTTATCTTACTACTAATTACCCCTCCTTTCACATCCCTCGCATTTTTTTGTGTAGAGTAGGGGGGTTCAGCACAAAACACGGACACTTTCGATGATACTAATCCAATATGTTGACACTTCGGAAAACGTCCACGGCGAACGCATAATTATGTCTGCACAAGTGTGTCTCACCCTGGCGTCATCTGCCATCAAAATTCGCACAGCTTTTGGTCACGCAGTCTAGCCCGTGTTACTCGTGCCACCACTACTCAACGGTGATCTTGTCGCTGCCATCACTTTGTTGTTTGTTGGACGCTTCCGGATTGAACTTCACTCCATCTGCTTCAGACCACTTATTGCGGTCATACACCATGTTGTTCAATTAGCCTTACCGCTGGCGATCGCTGTTGTGCGAAACAGATGGCAAAAGGCCCGCGACCGAAGTCCAAAAGCAAGCGAATCGATAGATGAACTCGGCCATCTACACACGAGCAGCACATATGTCTCCATGACTCAGGTGTTTGGTAAACCAGCGAGCGATTCTTGTTTTGTCGATAATTAGTTAAGCAAAGTTGCTAGTTTAAGAGAGACAGTCATGGAAACTGCGCCCTGGCAGGGTTCGAACCAGTGACAGTAACGATGTTCAGACAAGCAAATGCACTGAACTGAAATGAGTTACGACGCCAAGCCACAATCTAATCAGTTTCACATCTGAATTCAGTTACCTATCCATATGACAGAGAATCCATCAAATAATTCACGGAATTGACTGTTCCAGCAGGATTTCTTAAAAGTTTCAGGTAGGAAAACGCCAAACTCAACTCTAAATAGTAAACCTTTGTTACTGATAAACAGTTTGGTAGATTCAATAATTTAGAAAAGATCCATTTGCAGATAAGTGAGTCCATGTGTGAAATTTCTGTTCTCGAATTGGTTTCATAGCTCATCTACTAAGTCCGAGCACGTCGTTCCTGTCGCTCGTTCGGTTGGAACCGATGCCTAGTTTCCTCACAATTGGGCCCTTTCTAAACTAACGGGATTCTGATCTATGGAACTATGACATAATGGGTGTAACAAATTGATGTGTCAATGACCGTCAACACAAACATTCTTATGCGGTTACTACTTGAGCACTATAAAGACAGTTTTCAGTGTATTGAACAAAGTAAACAAACAATGTGTTGTGATTGTTACGGACTTATAATGTAAATATGCATGATCACACGACAAAGTAATCTACGTTGGTGGTTCTAGGCTAGTTGGGTGAGGAAAAAACTAGTGAAGAAACCAGTTAGTGTTGCATCATCTAATAGATACTATCACGCAACAGCACTCACGAGTTGGATTATCGTTCGACCACTCATTTGAAGATAATAGCCATGTCGTTATGAGCTCACTTTAGACACTATGGACTAGAAGAACTGCGCATCGTAACCACTATTGTAACTGAACTCGGAATTAGGTAGAAGGGCAGTGTGTGTGTGTGTGTGTGTGTGTGTGTGTGTGTGTGTGTGCGTGTCCGAGGCTGAATGAGTGAATGTCGTTCAAATGAACTCCTCAAGTAAGACGATTGTGAATCTGATCTCTAACGGAATGGCCTGTAGTTCCGTTGCTATTGCGTCACTTGAATCAGGAAATCCAGATGTTCATATATGAAACATATTCCCTGATATCCTCTGTGAATTTAAAATCAAAACAAATGACTTCCGAAGAGCACGGTTCAGAAATCCCAGTAAACATTTAATGTGCGCTGATTTAACGTCTTTGGACGATCAAAACTACTGCTGAATAACTCTTAGATTAGTTTCATTAGTTGGATATAGATGAGATCGTAGCCTACCAGAACGATGTGTGGACTTCTGACATACAGAATTATGGGTCATATTAATTCCTTTTGCTGTCATTTTGTAAGATGGCTGTTTTCTCCCACACTACTACTGTACTGTTTCCTTCTGAACAGAACATACTCATTTCAAACCTCAAGACGTGCATTCTGTATGGTTACGGCGTACTTAATTCTTAAATGGGAGGACCCACTGCAAAAGTGTATCACCGAGCAAAAATGCTTTAGGAGCTGGAGTGTTTCTTTCGTAAATTTATTTCTGGGGAAGCATAGTAACTGTTAACCTTTGGTTTTGGTTTTAGAGTGCACTGATAGAAAAATTTTGTGAGGTTCTTAACTCCATGCATCGTGACTGCGAGCAGTTTAAGCAGGTCATGATGCACAGGTGTCCGTCCAACAAGTTGAATCTAAACCAGAACAGTTGATGGTTTTCCCCCTACAAAGACCGCTCACTCATAAGGGTTATTAATCTGTTACGACCTTGACAGTGACCTTTTTTAAATACGTATGTTAGGATATGTTAGGTGAATCAAGGTGGTGATCTGTTATCACGAGGCAATGTGGGACTCGGAGTAGCAAAGTCGCTGGTTTGACATCCTGATCTCTATTTGTCTGTCTACCTGCTTTGTACAGTTTACGTGTTTACAGCTCAGGGGTGATGAGGATAAATAATCAATTAACGAACCATAGCACAACTTCTCTCTGCTCTGTTGAATAGGGACAAAATGGATAAATCCCTTGTCAGTGTCCTTCCTCCAAAGCGATCGACTTTCGTAACCCGTATGAGTGGTCGCCATAGACAATGTGCTGTATTTTACCGTCTTCTCACAAGTCATGCTCGTAGGCGAGTGACACAGTGGACAATAGCACGATTTATAACAGCTGGTTTAGCTCGTTGTCCGGATTTATTTACCACACTGAGTCCAAACATGAACACATCACGGGTTGTTGGCTCGATGCTGATCGTTTGGAAGTAATAAAACAATTCCGTGTGTTTTAACTCTTGTGCTAGTCTGTTGTGGTATGAACCACGTCCATCTAGAGGGTAGGTCAATCAACAGCAAACGTGCTTTGTCATATCAACCACGAAATGTAAACACCCATGGTTGCTAATTCTTGAAGTCGAACACTAACAATCTAGATGAAGGGTGTATGGAAAACGGGTCTTTAAACATCTTGCCTGCGATCCCCCATTGATCTCATTATGCACACAATGCCAAGTAAACGTCGCCATTCTGTTCCGCACAGGGTGGCGCTCAGCATCTCTCTGTCACGTGACCATCTCACGACCCGACACCTGCTCTGTAACTATCACAACTCTATTCTTCTCCGGAGAGCAAGGCGGTGGACAATCACTTGCTCTGAATGTCACCTGACTCGATAAAAACAGTCGTGATCAGTCTGGTCTTGCAACCTCATCTTCGTTTTACTGTAATACTGTTGCTGCAGTTCAGCTTCCTTCAACCAAACGAGAACAGTGCCTTGATGATACCATGGTAAAAAAAAATGCTGCTCAGCTAAACGATGACAGTCACTTTTTCATTTAGTTCATGCACTTCGATACAGTCAGCCACTATTCGGAAATCATGAACATGTATTAGCACAATCCATGACTTTTCTACGTCTGGAAAACCTCAACTTGGAGTCAACAGGTTGTCCTCTTACTGTCAGATCAATCAGGGAATAAGTAAAGTGGCCAAGAAACATCCGCAATATAACTACGTATCTGACCTAAATTTGAAAAAACACGTGAAGCGGTGACAATGGGGTATTTGCTCTAAGATTCAAAGATTGGGTTAATTATGCTCTTCGCTTATAAGGAAATAAGCAGATTTGTCGGCTATCACTGAGCTGTTGATATCAGGAGCAACCAGCTGGTGATTCCGTAAGCAACTGACTGCAACAGGATGAATGAAGTGGGTTATTTCAACTTAACTGATAAATTACTGTTTTCGAATGACAGACCAGCTGCTAGGTCTCCCCTAGAGGTGATAGGACAACGGGACCTAATCTATAACGGAGTGAAACTGAAGGTTTTCACTCAGTGGGTCCTTCAGTTGAACCATGTTTAACCCATAGACAAGAAGTCGCTATTTCATCTTTTGAAATGAGCATAGAAATGTACTGTTAAAATGTTTTAACAAGTAAGCTAGCCCAACATGAGCGTGAAATCTGAAATAAACCGTTCTTGAAAGTCAGAATGTGGTATTCAAACTCCCTGAGCGCTCGTCATTAAGGCAAACAGAGTGTATATTTGTGTATATGTGTGTATATGTGTACAACCAGTGTTCCCTGTACAGTGATCGCCTCGAGGGGACACTAAAATCAATCAGTCTACAAAGGGGTGTCAAGGAAGTGTCGAGGAGGTTTGTTAGAAAGAAAGATTTAATTACGCAGACGGGCAGAGGGACACAGCGGCAGTTTTATGTGATGAGTAAGGGGGAAAGCCGGAGCAAAACGACATTGTTCTCAGATCCGTCTAACAGGAGCTTTTTCTTGACTGTAGTGCCTAGTTGCGATAACCCAGTTCAACGTTTGTCTTTAGTCTACCGGACGCTTTGTGCATGTTGTGAATCGCGACATCCTGTTTTGTGAGCTTCATTTGTTGGCCCGCCATCGTGCCTTCCATCCAGGACGTGTCCGATCCACTGGCATGTTTAAATTTTACGTAACGAGTTAAATTCTGTGCAATGGTCAATTGGTAGCACTAGTTGAGTGACGAAGCTGACGAACGCCAGCAAAGTGGCGTTTATTTTCCAGTAAATTCAAGAGACATCGTCCAGAAGACCGAAAATCAACAGTTAGGACGTTAATGCGCCTAAATCAGTGATTAAATGTAACCGTTTCCTAACTAACTGGATAGCGGTTATCCACTGTCAGAACGATAATAAAGAACTGGATGGGGAAAACCTATTTTGTGCATGTTGATTCAATATGATGTGGTAAATAGAAGACTGTTCACATTAGTCACACTGAAGCACCCTAGTGAATAGACTGCTCACACAAGCATGTTGGGATTCTTTTAAAAAATATTTTTTTGGGTCGTTACTCAGTGTTGGGACGTTTTTTTTTACAGAGGAATGATTCCTATCACTATGAGTCTGGTACTGACGAGTCAGTACGAAATGTGCGTATCTACCATACATCATGCTACGTGCGTTTGCCAGATTACATTAAATGTGCCCAGTCACGGGTCATTTTAAGGAGGTGTTTCACATAATACTCAACTCAATGACATATGACATGTTTTCCTTGGATGAGGCGATTCTACGTATAATACTAGTCAAACAGCTACGGCCAACTCTAGGTTACTTGCGAAACGTTTCTTCACACACAAACACACTGCAGTCTGTCCCATGAGAAAGAATCCAACATAGTTAAACCCTGATCTGAGTCCGGTACATTTATTTTAAGGACTGCACAAAGTGACCTATCGTTTTATCCTCATAAGTTATTATTTTCAGCCAATATGTCCGATAATTAAAAATGATTCGTGTTAGCGAAACATAGGCACATAACACTGTATCCATAAACTGGACGTTTTAAACAATGGACTAGAGATAGCCACGTTCGTTTGACAAAGTGGAGGATAGATGTAACAGTAGCACCACCAGTTCCGTCTTTGCTCCAGCCGTGTGTGAATAATAATTAGTGGTGTCTCCACTTCGTTCATGTTACATAGTTCGTAGGTGTTTGCTGCTGAACAGTAGCCCTCTTTGAGTGCACAACTAAGACATACTATAACCTCTGACATCAGTGTTGTTTTTTTGTTCAGATGATAATAGCTTTCTCAGCTACTGAAATGCTACTGTAGTCGCAAGATGCTTATCTGTCAAAGCCTCTTCTCCCTCAGTGAGCTCAGTCTTTTGAGAGTTACCGTCGTCTACAGAGTAATGAGCATTGAACGACTGTGCAGACCTACCGAACTGTTGATAGACTGACTCGTCCAGAACATCGTGGACACATTGACACGGTTGCTTCATCGTCTTGTTACTCTGAACATTCCATTGGAATGCCAATTTCCCTCTCCGTTTTAGCTACCCAGTGCCTGTGTTTGACTGGTGTTTAGGTAACCACCTACATGGCTCAATGATTTCCTGTTCCAGACCAGTTTCATCCTCTTTTTCCGGCTAGTTCCGACTACATTAACTTGATTATAAACAGACTTGAGATACAATGGTTTAACTAAAATCTACCTGGCTGTCAGTGGTGAAATCTGTCATATATTCTTTGGGATGGGCGCAACCATAAATCCGGGTGAATGGTCAGGAATTTGGCAGTGCACAACGTCATAATTATGTTAGGACCTGTCGTTCTCCAAGAAAAGCTGAATGGAGTAACGATGGCTTATCATCTTTGCCACGTAGTCCCTCAAGGTTTGCCCACAGTGAGAACGTTACTGAGCTGAAGGTTGTTCAGAACCATACCTTGTTACTTTAGTACACGGTGGTATCATTTTTTGCGTGTCTTGGTATGAGTTATGTGACTCGATGTCAGGTGAATGATGAACTAAGAGGTTTCTCTGTTACTGTGCTACTCCTCCAGGGTTGCAAATGTAAACAGGTTATAGTACGGAGCGATGAAACATGTAACGGAAACAGACACACCATATTGAATTGCCAACAACGTGCAATGATCTAAACTAACACGTCTTCTTAGGTAATCTCGTCAGGAAGTACTAGTGGACCACTATAGCTGGAAAATATCGGAGCAGTTGAGAGAAGGGATGTGCTCTTAACAGAACAAACATATCTAGCTTCAAGAACGTAGCTTTTTCTGAGTTCTATAAAATTAACGCTCGCTGACATGACAAAGGTGAAACTGGTGTTAGCGTAATCTGACGTACAGTGTTATGAGGTTATTGAAGTGTATAAGTTTCCACTCCTTTTACCCGTTATGTTAAGTTTGAGTCGCTTGATTTAGAAGGTTATAGCAACTCCATTAGTGCAATGTCATAACAACTCGTTGGGTTGTGTGAAACTAGCATCGAGAATGAGGAAAATTATATAGTGACAAAAGAATGTGACTGATACCCAAATATATCAAAGTAGAAAGCCCTAGTTTCTGTCTCAAGCTGTTAGTGTTGTTACTCAGTAACGCGGAAACCATAAGTCATCTCTGCGTTCTAGTTTTAGGTGTGACGTACTCATTGTCGCAGGCAACCACTCGAAATAACGGTCAAACACTGATCGACTGAACAGCCTTCCAGCTGACAGTTTAACAGTCATTGATCAATCGACCCATCGATCTAAACGTCAATTTCAATTTATCCGACTATTGTAAAGCAAAGTAGAAATGGGAATCGATTGTAGTTGGGTGTGCCAAACATTTATTCCCATGACTTTTTTTAGTTTGTTGAATAATGCTTTTTGTACCAGTGAATCTAAATAAACATCAACTTTTTGCATACGGGACTCATTTGAACTCCAACTGGAACTACTTCCATGGTCAATTCGACAAAGCCGCTACACAATGCGGAGGCTAGTTGTGGTCATTTAAGTTGGAGCACATAAGAGTAGGCTTTGAACTAGCCTAACTTCTACAAACCGACTCCTTTTTATACAACTACACATGGTTTCATAAACGGCGGTTAGTGTTCATTCCGAAATGCCTACCCTCAGGCTGAATGGTGTGCATCTTTGAATCTGATTGAGCATCATTTTTCGTGTAACGATTCCTGACATCAGTTTCATACGCACCGTTGATCGAGCACTTAGACCACAAATAGGTTGACCCAAATTAGACGGGTCCAGTTTGATAAGTCTACGTTTTGTATCCAGTTCAGACTGTCGCTCTCTATCGCACAAGTCACACTAAAACGCACTGACTCGAAAGTATGACCGGCCATTTGAGACTGTAAACATGAAAGCAGATCCCGACTTTCGGAACTTAGCCAGACGCTTACTACTCGTCTGTGGTGGCTTTTAGTGTGGGGCCTTTCCTGCTCGAACACTAGCCGGTCAGAAGGATGAGTTTGCCTCGAGGGCATACATAGGTAGAATGTTTAGCATGCCTATCACATCCCGCAACCCAGGTGCTCTGCTTACCTAATGAGGCTTGAGATGACGGCACGTGCGACATTTGCAGGTGCTCAATCTGGCGTAAACATTCGTTAGACCCCAACTTCTCCCCCTCCCTTACCCCCTCCAGCACCTCCAACTACTGGTCCTTCCTCACTATCATTCTTGTCGTGGTTCAGCATCTGCCATATGTCAGATGTTATCCTGCTGTCACTGCAATCACCCCTGCCTATTCGTTCCGGTCTTCTACTTTTACCAAACACATCACCTTACATTCTGATCACATACCTCCTCCAACCTATTTATCAAACAAGCCATACAACGGAAATAATCTGTTTGGTATTCCCATTGACCTCGGCGAGTGTAAGAGTAGAAAAAGAGATGAATCAGGCAGAATTTTCCGACGGCTTCCTACCTACACAGATCAAGTTACTTTTAGTTTCATCCTGACTCCAGAAAGCAAATTGTGAATGCAGGTGTACAGGGATTACCACTTACTAGCTGCAGGATGTCCGGTTTCGGTATCGTTTCAAAATCAGTATGGTCCATCCGCTTAAGTAGAGAGTTGTACGCTGAGTTTGGTATTTAGGTTGTAAACCGAATACCTGAACCGTCTGCTCGAACTACCAACAGCATCAGTATTCTCATCAATCGAAAATTCACAAGTTACTTCTTCCGATTTGTTGCAACCAGGCGAACCAATATAACGCATGTCTCTCCGAGCTGTATGACTATTATTGTCAGTAAGATCCACTCAAAAGGAGACTGAGTAATGGTAACACGTGTTGTCCACTCATGACGTTAGTGACACGGTTTACAATGGACGAATGCACTGACGTGTAGTGAGAAATCATGCTATAAACCACATGGACATCTTAGGGTGGATACTGCGGTAATTACAAGGGAATTCAGGCCAAATGATTAGATAACGAATGACTAATATGAATTGTTGACCGTTACTACGGTATTCAGACTCAATTTTCGGTTGGCCCATCATGAAAGGATGCACCTGGCGCAAGTTTCAACTCTGTTGGGGCTTATCAGTTGTACGCATTAACACTACGTGTTCACGCCTGAGTCGAGAGTTTAGATCCGCTCCTCATGATAACAGGAGGGTCGTGGTAGCTACCGTCTCCGTTGTTTTTCACTAAATATGGGTGAATAGTGACAACTGCATGTCTACATCCAGTTGCTTGTAAGTACTCTTCAAGAATGTTGTCGATAATCTGCTGGTTAAGGCTTTTTGGTCATGCTGAAATGTTGAACTTCATTGAACTTGTTCAGAAATGGTCCAGCTAGGTTTAAAAGTGGATTCACTGTGTTTAGCGCCATCCCTCTGATAAAAACTGTTTACGTGATCCTGTGTTGACGGTTAACTCTGTTAACTCCTCTCGCATTATTGTTTACTGACGCCTCTATTCCAAATTACTCTCAGGTAACTTCTCTGTGTAGAGTTACCAGGCCGAAGTACACAGCAGACTGGGAATGGAGCCTAGTGGACATCATGGCGTGAGCTGAATTTCCACTCACTCGAAAATCAGTTTTCTCATTTCGGGTCGTGGTGATGCTAGACAGATCTCCATGCCCACTTGTGAACATCCGATTGGCCAGTACAGGTCGAACCCATCGCAAACATTACACTGAAAAGGTCACGTAGAGCTCTCGGACGCGATTTTTGGCAACTTCATCAATTTCGGTTTCTCTCCTGTTTGAATTGACCAGGTCAGAGGAGACAGGAGGTTAGAGAAACACGCCCCCTTCCGTCGTGTAACGAATTCACATTTTCGTGCACCAATACATCATCCGTGTGTTGATGATGTTATTCACATCGTATGAAACCAGAAAAAAGCGATCCATTAGTTATATCCTTTCGACATTTTCAGGCTGAACTATTTCAACCAATGGAAAACGCGACATATATTTTCACATTTCTAATAATACTTAGTGATGGTCTCTTTGGATTTGCGTTCGAATGTTTAGCCATTACATACTTATCTGTGCAGATGGAGTTGGAGTACTATCCAGCTAGTAGTTGAAGTACAACTTTAGGTTTGCGGCTTGCTGTAAGAACTTCACTTTTATGACTCAACCGAATTCATCCCTAAATCTCGCTGAATATTTTCAATGATCGCCATTTTGGGTGAACACAAACGTAGTAAGCTTATCTATAACCGTATGCGATGGAAATGTATTCCGTCACCCTGGGATTCGACAGAGCACTGCGTACTCGGGTGATCCATCCAAACCCGTTGGGACATGATGACTTTCAGTTGTGGTATTCGCCTCTTGAAGCCTGGGATTCACCCATACTCTTCACCTGACCCACCATATTGCATCGAATCGATGGCTCAAGCTCACACAATGTAAAGGTGTTTTTTGAGGTCTGCATTTCCGTGCTATACTCCACCGGACCGACTTTCATCTTCATGCTATCCAAATTGTCCTCATGCTTATGTATATTAGCACGTCAAAGCACATGAAGGACCTTTTGCCTCTTTATTTGGACAGTTTGAGAAGATCTACAAGTTCCTTCTAATACTACTCACGGTTTTCAGGATGGGACATTTAGTAATAAATGGTGCACTACAAACTGTGTTCAATGAACATCTTGTCCAAGTTCATGAGAGTCTAAATTTCTCACAGTGCAATCCTTCGTTTCTGTTCAAGACGTACTTGGAATTTAAAACAATTCATTTCTGTGATGAATATGAACAGTACACTGAGAAGACACAACTGGAATTACCGAAACAGCTTGTGAACAGGTAAGCAGTCCCACATGCATGTATCCTTTTAACAGCCCCGTTAGACTACAAACACGTTGTGCAACCTATGACAGGTGTATTCTCTAACTTGTAACACTGGAACTTTCAGGCATGTGGTAACAATAGTCACAATCTAAACAGCATCAGTTTCAGATTCGTGGTAGAAAACCATTTTGGAAAGGGCTCAGTAACTGCAATAAGGAAGTTTGACCAGACTGCGCAGGAATTTAACTGAAAGCAAAACCAGTTGATTAAACACACACCCTGCTAGAAATGCTTCCTTCTTGTTAGAACATCTGTAATAGATACTTACGTTCTCACCTCTCCAGATAACAAGTTCGAATAGTTTTGTTTTATCTGCATAACTCTTATTTCCTATACGGTTCGTGTAATATCTGACCAAACCTCAGAGTACAAGCGTCCGGTTTGTAGATGAAAACCTGTTGTGGGAAAAACATTTGCACGCATTTACAACTCTAAAAGCTGACTGGTTCACCTTCTCCACAGTTGGCTGTCAGCATACATTAGGTCCGGTACAAGAAGGAAACAGACGTTGCAACACATTGAAGTGCTGATGTCTCGAACCATTCGCATTTCACGGTGTGATGCTGTCTGACGACTTGTTGCCACACCAGTGATCATGTAAAACATGAAAGAAGACATCAGCAAAGTTAGGACAATTCCCAGAGTTAAATGAACTTCGTTAAAAGCCTATACTTCGAAGATACCATGTTACGTTTGTAACGACAAGGGCAATTTTTTGTATTTAGAAGCATAACCGCAACAACGGAAGGTGAATTACTTTGGCAAATTTTACCCTAGTAAATTAAGGGTATATGTGATCATACGACCAATAATTATCTATAATATATTCTCTATATATCAGTCAAGTTGTGATAGTGACCATTTATGGGCTAACAGAGTGCGACGAGTTGTATAACCGAACTACATATTTCTAGCAGTATGTGGAAACATTGCTTTTGCTCTGGTTTAGTCTAACATGAATACGGGGAGGGAGAAGAGGAAAAACACGTTAAATCGCCTGACATCCACCAGGTGCCACTGAGAAAAAAGTGACGGAATCTTTCAAGACTTATGATTACAGAAATTGAACAGATGTGGCAACCTGGAGAATATGAATACTGAATGAACAGGTTTAGTAGAGTGTAAGGGTTCACTTTCTGCCCAGTACAATAAACTACACAACTGAATGGAGTGAAATGTTCATCCGGGATTTTATGCACAGTAATACTAGTGTGTGTAACGAAAAATACTATGACAGGTTTAATACATTGGAAGAGGCCGAATTTCGAAAAATCTGGAATTTGGCTTGCTCCGGACCAGCGACAAAAACAGCATGTCCAGACATGACGAGTGTTCTACCAGCTGATTTACGAAGGCAGGCTGGAAGCTCCGAAATTTCCTACATAGACTCACTTACCTACCCGAGAGAGTGTACGTGAACATGGCACTCAAAACTTGGGACAGTCAGTTTGTTATGTAATTTGACCGTGGGGTGGGTGGGCAGAGTTACCGCAGTATAAGAAAATGTATCATATTAAAACGGAAATACACAAAAAATTGTTACTGCCTCTAACACAGCCAATTCTTGATGTTGCTTTGCTGAACGAATTTTGTCGAACGCCGTTACTTCGTAAGCCGATCGATTTTCATGCGTCCAAGACATCTTTTATCGTTTCGTCTGACAAGTAGGCACATATTGAGAGACAAACTTGATCTAACGAAATTGCGCAATAGCTCATCTGATTACAAAGATTGCAATCCCATGTGAGTGGTGTCCACTTTTTGTTACTATGAACGAAGACTGAAAAGCGCAGTGGTTCCCTTCTCGCTTATTGATGCTGGGTACGTTCAGCTTTGTTGTGCAACTGCTGTGTCCATGATTTAGTATAATTACTTCGAACGAAGACACACACACAGAGAGAGAGGGAAAACGAAGTTGTCGCAATGGAGGTCTTACGCATTTTACACCAGAACCGGGAGGGTTAAAATGAACAAGATCATGTAATATGAATGTAATGCTATCAGTTTTTATAAACACAAATTACACTATTCAAGCTGTTAATAGTGTTCTTGATTCAGCTCCATCCATTTCTTCATGTGTGATGGTCTTAGATGTGAGACCTGCCACAACTCTGTAGTCTTAGGAACCATTTGATAGAGAAGGGTCAAGTAACTCTCACTAGTTAACCAGAAGGCACTTCATGTGTGGTCTGAACCACATAGGAATGTGCATGCTATCATTAGATATCTCACCCTAACCTTTCCAAATGCACACTGTTCCGCCTAACTGTTTCATGTGAAACCAGAGCTCATCAGTCCATCTTCTACATTTCAATTTAACAATAAGTTTTCTCTCTTTCTCGAACAGCAGTTACAGTCAATCAGATGTATTAATGCAAGCCATGCACACACCTGGGCACAACCGAATTATAGTAAGTTCACAGCCACTTTCGCTTCTAGGCAATGCCCAGATTGCCCGATCGTTTACTCCAGTCGATGACCACCTAACTAACAGTGTTCTGTAGTTTGAAATCACGGGAAACATTTATCCTATGTGAGTTTCATGGTGCAGTGTTGAACACGGTTTCTTCGTGAATGGTTTGTAAGAGTTCACATCTAGACAAGAATATGTACTACTGACCAGCCCTAACAACAACGAAACTCCAGTATGATGCTTCTTTTCCAACCGGGCTGATCGACAAGTTCACGGGAACGCGAACAACTTGCTTTACTCATTTTGCCAACGATCGTCTGCCTGGGTGCGACAGATCTGTTGGACTTTAATGCGCGTTTGAATGCAGCGCGTATATCTGATCAGTTTTGTCTGGGCGTTACCAATCATCCTGCTCATTTCGCGCAACTGTGTGTTTACTCACAGAATAGGTGAATTGGAATGCAAACCTACACTTGGGACCTTTAAATATGTTTTGCAATTATTGGCCAGTGGACGCTGCATTCTGTAATATGTTTGGCATAATTATAGTGTTGTAAACCCTCAAAAGGATACCCTGGTTCGTCCTCGATATAGTAGTGCTTGACAAAAGTCGGGTTCTTCTGCTTGTAATAATTAACACGGAAAATCTTGGTCTCGAAAACAACTCGACTGTCCCCGTTAGTTACTCCCAAGACAAACCAAAAGACGCTTGAAAAAATTAGCTTTGTTCGGCTCCCCAAACGTTTGAGACAAGGCGAAAAATACGAGGTATTCATATGGTGCGTGAAACAGAAACTCGAAGAACACTTACCTAAAGTATTAGTTAAGGTCACTAATCTACCACTGATCATGGCGGAATAAGGATCGGACAGGTAAGAAATAGCCACAGTTACTTCTAGACTGTTCTGGACAGTTTAGCTCATTCTGATTGGATAAATTGGCTTTATGAAAGAAGGAAGCGGTTTTGGACGAAAAAATGGACTCCCTAACAGATGGAATGATAAATTACTTAGTTCATCCGTCTGAAACGAACCGATAGACTGTCTTCTCACTTTATCGCTCAAAGTATGCCTATAGTCTGCAATAGAAACAAATACTCATTCAGCTCGTAGTAGTCACGATTGATCATGACTGCCCCTGAGGCACCGAATGTCTCATATGATGAATCGTCTTTTAAATATATATCGAACAGTTTAAGGTGTCTCTGTTCAACATTAATCGATTCATATGGAGGTGAACACCTTCGCAAAGGAAACACTGCACAAAAATCACCACCTATGGTACAACACGTGAGAACAGTCTGTAGTGTTATTCTGCCAGAATGATATTTGCATAATGGTACAGTAATATAGTGATTTGCCAATTCTTCCCCGCAAATTTACGACGTAACGCGTGTCACTTCTCTATCGTCTATGGAATTCGCCTTCTACGTTCTGCTTAACAGGTATGTGGAACGGTCACGTGTACATTCCCTACATGGTATTAGGACGATTGTTTTACGCGTGTATCTCCGCCAGTTCCTGTCACGCCACAATCGTTTGAGTTACCTAAACCTGACGATCTTAGACTCCTCTTTATCTGTTAAAACCGACCGTTTTGTAGCGGAATGAATCTGACAGTTTTCACTGTGCACAATTTCTCGTACTCACAGTCAGTAAACTTTCGAACCACCTGTCGTTTCAGTTTGTTGTACCCTCTCGTTCTACGGTGCCCTCCTATCGGTGAGACACAGTCCCGCTGACAGTTATGTAGGTGATGCATGGAAGAGAACACAGTGAAACAGGTAGCGTTGGCATTATTTTCTGTCTGTACATGCGTGTGTTTGTATGCGTTTGGTAGCCAAAGTTAAGGGTGAGCAAATCGAATCATATCGTTTTCAATCAGACAGACCTGAAAACTTAGAAAACAAATTTATAGCTATCCAATTCGTGTGTTATCAGATTGTAGCACCAGGTTACCCATCCGATAAACCCTATAGACGTTTGTAGGGTGATGGGTGAGTTGACGAGAGCAGAACTTTACCATCCGGTCTGAGATTTTTCGACCAGAATAGGTGTTCTAGTTAGGGCATGGGATACACGCACAGATGACTGTTATACAGTGAGAGTCAAAATCTGACTGTGTCCCGTTTATCTACGAGACGCATGTTGTGTGCCTGTTGATAGCTCAGCCCAAGCTTACAAACTCTGCTGATTAGATCCTAACACCCCCCCTCTGCCGTCAACTGCCACCCTTTTCTAGCCTCTTCCTGAGCTTGAGTCACGAACACGTGTGGGTGTGTGATTTATGGCTCTTTACTGTTACCGTTGCTGTTGTTATTGAGGGTGACGGTGATCACTACAACGACCACTGTCTACACGGTCGCAAACAGATCCCAGTCTTCGTTCACCCCTAGCCCCACCACCGCCATTCAGTTGTTGGTGTGTTTTCTCAGTCCGTCAAGAATGCCAACATCCACCTGTCGGGGTCATTGCAGAAAAACATTGGCCCCTGAGTTCTCTACTCCTCCGTGTGTGCTCGGTCGGTCCACGTGGATATCCCTGGTCCACAGTCGTTTCATATCACGCCTTTTTTAATCGAACCCTCCCGGTTTAGAACAGTTGGCGGCTGAACCAAATTACTATTCTATACTAAGGTCGGCTGGTTGTTCATTTGGTTTATTGAGCATAGTCTGTTTATTGGTTCAAGTGAACTTGAAGGTACTGATTTGTGGCCAGCGTGATGCACAATCTGAAACAGTTGTTTAATAGAACACTGATTTAGTCTGGTGAGTGATTAGGACAAATCTTGGCAATTGTCGTGCCATCAATACCATGAGCTCGTCATCCAAGAGACGTTGGCTAGAAATACTCTCTGACAAACTCTGTCAGATAGATTGGATACAGCGAATCCGACCACGATAGTATGTTGGTTTAAGAGAGTGAATATTGTGAAACAGTTTGTCTGTATAAATGCTCTTTATGATTACTTGAAACAGGGTTGATATTCAATACGAATTTGTAATTTCAGTGCAAACTGTCAGTCGTTCCTCAGTTAGTACACTCTTCGCTCAAAACTCAGAGACTTCTTCAGAAGTGGTGAAAAAGTCATCAAATTTGGAGTGGTTGAAACAGGCAGAATAAGACTACTGCATCACAGGCCAACTGTACTTATCCAGAGTTCTGTATCATGCTCAGTTTGTTAATCTTAAATTGAGGGCGCGAGAAACCAAATCAAAAATGATATCGGTAAGATCAGTTTGATAGAAGTGTTAGAGTTGAGTAATTTTGTGAAGGTGAAGGTGCCACTGTAATTATTGTACAAATTCTGTCGCAGAGGTCGGTTTGCCCATTCATCACTGTGTAGGAAATTTCTATCGTCGTCACAACCAACGTCTGTAATTTGAGAATGTCCGTGTGTATTCAGGACAAGTGTCTGACCGCACAGGTTTACTGCATTCTGATTGGTCGGGTGAGTCCTATCAGCATATTGCACCCTGGAAAGGCGAATGCTCATCATTACGTGCAGTAGATCAGCCAGCAGGATAGAACAACACCATGGGCATCGAATGTTGAAATAGGCATGCTTTCATAACCGTACTGACAACTGATAGCAGCGTTACGGCGAGGGCCAAGGTTGTTTGTGTCAACAAACACTCTCTGACCCATAATCTCAGCACATCCCAAATGAGAATTCCATAAAAGTTTAGCCTCAGAATTAGATTGAGTCGATAAACAAGACAAACCAACGTGGTCAGAGGAATTCTACTACTTACGACATTAGCAAATTTAGTAAGACAGGGAGGGGAACAGAGTAGTACGCACCTAATTGAACAGTAACTAGCAAGTTATTGAAAATGATAAATGACAAACTGTCCGACTTCATTCCTAATAACCAGCAAGGTTTCTGAAGCACCTAAAAAGATGACGCAATAAACAAGAAGTATTTTACAAACTGCAGTTGTGGCAACATTGGTTATGTCAACAACTACCGTTTGATCAAGTCCCCTAGAACACGTCTATCGAGAAAGCCAGGAACGAGTTGAAATATCTGAAAACTATTTGGTGGTCTCGTAAATGGTCTCCGGTAAGTGTCGCTTCCGGTCCGAGTTGCTCAATAAAAACAACTTGTATGAAAAGGTGAAATCTGTTTTATTTCTGCAAATGTCCAGAGTGCACAACCTTAAGCTGCTTGCATAAAAGCACCGGCTAGAGAGATGATCCCCATAGGGTTGCACAGAGTACCTGTAGTTATTAAACTGTACTCTCCTATACTAGTCAAATTTAGTGTCGTTGGCTTAACACGGTAGACACTATGCTTGAAATAACCTCCAGAGGAAACTATCCAGTATCCGGGGTTCATTACGACCATTCGACCGCTCATCCTTTACGGATCCGTGGATAATGGAGTGTAGTATCGAGGTAGTAGGGTGGGGCAACTCCGTCTCGCTGAAACCAAACGGAATTCAAGTTACGTGTTGACACAATACAATAACCGTATATTGTCATTATAGTATGTTTTATGCCTGCTGACTTGACGTATTTCTGGATAAACCTAGGCGGATAACTGTTGTCTATTAGTGTATCACTTTCAGTTTGTCAACTGTGACAATATTACGAACTCTATAAAACTGAGTGCGAAGGAAGCCATGTTTGTGGGGAATTTTGGCAAAACTTTTAAAATGTAAATATTGTTCAGATCAAGTTTTATTGTGTATTTGTCAACTGTGACAATATTACGAGTTCTGTAAAACTGAGCGCGTTATGTACTTAAAGACAGAAACCCATTTATATTTCTATGCAAATAATGCAATTTTATCGTCACTTCCGGTTTCTATCACAAATCTAACGTTCTTATGCAAAAAGTTCCACTGGTCATACAATTGCTTCATTTGAGCATACGAAGTGAAAATGATAAAAACATAGTCTACATCTCGTCGACAAAAAAATCTATCTGTCGAAGTGGTGTTTTCGTCTGCTGCTCAAGATGTCTACCAATAAAAGTCTTACTGAGCTACCCACTTCAGCTCCATCAAATTATCTACACGTATGGTGAAGAAGTGTGCATAACTCGTCCCGAAGGAGCTTTAATTGCAGATTCTCAGTACATACATACTCATAAATGATGTCTATCACTTCATTAATTGGAATACTGATCAGAGATTGTACGTCAAATGACGTCCTTACCTTGTTTCACATTAATGTTTGACATCATATCCACAGATTGAAATGTGTTTCGCAGGCTGTGGCAGCCAAGCTTTACTCGTACTTGTTCGATTCTTTCCACTAGCCACTGAGAAAGCGTACGATAGGGATGAGTTGACCATTAACAAAACAGTGGTCTGATCGGAACGCTCTCTTTGTGGATTTTTGACAGGCCGTAGACACGTGGGGTCAAATAGGCTGCAGGTGTTAATTTGATCAAAGTTTTCTGGTCGATGACACCTTCTATCCGTAACTCCTAGTGTTTTCGTGACGATTCGTGCAATCTTCATAACGGTATTGGTCTGTTTGATCTCTTCGAATTTTTGAAATATCACACAATATATCTAACATTTTGCTAATACATTCCAGTCAGTTCAACAGTTCAAATCCAGAACCCGTACCCAGAGGAAGTATGATAACATTATTGTTTTTTTTTATAGTTCTTTCAGCATGCTAATATGAACACCTGTGAACAAACAAGATTGACGGACCGGATTACGTTCCCAATGCTATGATAAATCAACCAGTCTAAGTTTGGACCAACTGGTTGCTTCAGGACTGGAGGCTTCTAAGCATTTAAGCTGATCATAGAAACATCCGAATTAGGTTTCAACACAGATATGGTCAATCGTTATGGGCAGAATACTAAACTTCAAGTCTACAGGCGGTGGTTTGTTAGCTGTACAGTTGACATGTCATAATTCATGACAAAACGAAAAAATAGTAGCTTCAGTTGAAAATGAATGCATGATATTCTTCTACTGCTTCATTCGTGCTCAGTTAATGGTGATACGACAGTTTGATACAATAGTAAACACTCAGGTTGTTTGGATGTATCTCTTCCAAACCTATTCTTCCGCACGCAAAAGATGGTAGCGCTGCTGCTATAAATATAGCTCTACCGTGTACCCATAGATTTGTGCCTCACTATCTAGGTATCTCTGTGAAATCACTAGTGTGATATGCAAATCTATAAGTGTGACTGCTTCTTTTTTGTCTGGTTGCCCTCCTTTGCTCTGCTTGACATGGTTGGTGCTGAATAGGCTGAAGCCTTAGACAGCATCGTCTTCCGGGTCAAAACAACGGTAAAACTTGACCATCAAGCCAAGGTAGCAGAAAGGGTTAGGATTTATTGCTCATAGCTGGTGGATTACGAACAACACGATTCATCACTGAACAAAGTCGGTTCAACTAGCGAGAAACGCGAAGCGTAAACTCACGACAGAGAACGTCATTCAAATGGGCAGAGCCAAGCAGAAATGCACGGGACGTCTAAATGAAAACCTCACCACATTATGGATTGACATTCCGGTTGATAGACGCGAACGGGAAAGCAGCGCAAGAATGCTCAATGGACACTGAAACTTTTGCTTTATTGGATGACTTTTCGACATATCATGGCTCCTAGAAAGCCGATTGTCTGAAAAGTAAACTTCCGGGGTCGACGAACCTCCCCTTTAACTCAGGTCAGACCTTCTCTGTCATCCGGTTGATCGGAGAGTTGACTAAGTGAATTCGGCAGAGAGTAAATTGTGAGGAACTAGATGTGACTTGTATAGACTGATTTATCTATTATAAATATGATGACCGATGAACATTTTTTGTCTCTTGTTCGATGCGTACAGCATGAAAGTGTGTGGAAATACGACCAGTGAGTGCATTTGTACAACGGTGACTTCATTCGAAGGCAACATCTTTTAAATGGCATATGCGTAAATATGTCGTATATGTTAACCTACTCTACCATGTTGAATTCACTCACTTTTTTATGTGCGCTTGTTTTAATCCAAATAAAAGCACAAAACACAACTTCCCGCAATCTAACAAAGCCGTTTGTGTCAGAAAGCACGGTACCACATCAATCTATAGA
Source organism: Paragonimus heterotremus (assembly GCA_013368495.1). Taxonomy (NCBI): domain Eukaryota; kingdom Metazoa; phylum Platyhelminthes; class Trematoda; order Plagiorchiida; family Troglotrematidae; genus Paragonimus; species Paragonimus heterotremus. The sequence continues at coordinate 94,360 of LUCH01000350.1, read as the reverse complement.
CAATCCCATGAAAATTAACTGGATGGTGGAGCCGACGGACAATTCGTCGCCAGAACAACAAAAGACAGATCTGCACAAAGGACAAGGTAAGTTTGAGACTAACTGTAAAGACACATATCGGTGGATACGATACTAATCATATCAAAGATTTTCGTCTTTTAGACGAGACATAGTTATGAAAAATCTGGGCTTCGGTTGGATTCGAACCAGTTACATAGGCAGCATGCACCAACGCTCCACTACAGAATCACCAATCACAGTTTATCGAACGGTGACATACAACATTAATATTTGATCACAATCGATCGATTGTTGTAGCATGTTTGTATCCAGCACTGTTTAAGACATTAAAGATACCAACTTCCGAAAATAGTAATTGCCGTACATTGACCTTTTTCAAGCAGTACATCAGTTACAGAATAGCGTCTGTTCAGGCTTATACCAAACTGCACATCAAAAGTTCCGCTGCCGTTTGTATCCACTCGGGTAAAAAAAATTGTCTGAGTACTACGACATATAGGGATAGATTTGTTTTGTGCCCGCTTTCGTATAAGACCACCCAATTTCAGACCCTGTTTATAACCACAGTACGACCACTGGAGAGGCTTTTCGACGCTGCCTTGTTTTCCCTCCTGAAACCGTCCTCATTAAGTAGTGAATTATGGGATGAATTTGAACCACGACCAATGGGAACTGTACAGTGCAATATGTTCTTAATTTCAGCAGTCTATATCACAGGAACTACTACACCATCGGACTAAAAAAGTAGACTGGAGAAGTTAATATTGCTCATTTGGCACAGACTAATCGTGGCACCATACGTATAGCTTCCTTATTCCAGGTGTCTGATTTTTGTGCACGTACACTCTATTCCCGGTATCGATATACCAAATGATCTGCGCCGAACACCAGTGATTCTGGATGTTGTCGATTTTCACAACAGGCCACAGGGTTTCACCTGTTTGGACATTGTATATTGGTCATCCCAAACAGGTGGACAAAAATGAACAACATAGTCAGTATGAATCTATCATGAAAAGGGCTGTGTTATAGTATCAACATAGCCTGTCTGATGAGGATACACTACAGGTAAGCCTCGCGATGTGTTGCTGCATTGCCTGCTATTGTGGAGACATGGATGCTGATGTTATAAGCCAAAACGTTCACATTTTAAAAGCCTTCGGTTAAGGTGCTTATAAAGCTGTTGCATAAGGTTACGATCCAGCAAACGAAGCCAGTGTCAGTGTGTGAACTCTCTACAAAACTGGTCAGGTGAGTTGAGGCATCATAATTTTGAAGTATCAGGCCAGTCAAGTCTTACAACATTGGGACTGAATAACCATACAGAATGTCCCTATAGATTGATCCATTTCAATAGTTTGTCAACACGTTCGGTTTTTATTGATCAGTGTAGAGGAATCACAAAGGCTGTTCAGTCTAATGGGGGAATGAGAACATGTGGAGTTAGGCGAAAAATGGTGAATTAGCGAACGCTTTGTATTCGGCAAAGACAGTGCAATCTATCAGTGATAGAAAACCCACAACAGCAACAATAGGCAATAACAAGTCGTTCTGAATAATTTAATCTATTAGGCAATCAACAACTTAACGTATATAAAAATGTGCCAAGTCTATGGAACACGTAACACATGTCCGATTCGTGTCGCCTGAGAATTGTAAACTACTTCCGAGTGTTTCATATAACAGGGTTAGACTGTCGGACAGATACATGTAGACAGTGTGATGGTGAAGGGCATCACAAAGGGAGTTAATCGGATGCAACCAACCGGACAAGAGGTGTGGGAGAATCGTCTGGGTAACTAGTTGTCTAGGCGAAGGACACAATGACAGCGTTAAATGGGAGGAGTGTCCAGTATGCCAAAATCGTCAACAACCGAATTTCAACTGCTGCGTACGGATCGTATGAAATTGGCGATTCCCTGACAAAGTTTGTGTACTAACACACATGCTCATCTCAGGTTGCTAGACTGGAAGGCAAATCTGACTCGGTGTTATGCCTGTGTTGTCCCCCGAATGACCAGTAGGCGAAAAGATGAGGTCGTATTCACGAATATGTTCGAACGAACCACGATGGTAGATTTCTAACAGTCCGTCATAACCTTAAAGTTCAGCCTCTGGTTTGAACTGTTGATAAGGTAATAGTCAGGCAACCGAATACAAATTCACACAGACCGTCACAGCACAATTCCATAACTTCTGTCTCTTTGGTTTGGACGCTGGATTTTGGCACCGGACCAGAATACCAAGACAATCGGTAGCTAGACTGTCGTCCGCTGCTGTCTAGCTTGCAGAGTTGCCACTCACTTCTGTGCTGGTTTTCTTCAAAGTCCTTAATTCACTTCCTTACAGCATATTTCATACGTGTGTGTACCATCTCCCGCCTATCCGCACAATTCACCTGTGTTTTAACTAGTAATCCTGACATTCTGTACCAGATTTAACGACGTATTGGTCACGTTGGTCAGCGAGATATCAAAACTCATGATAACTAAGACACATGCTCGCACGAACTGAAGTTGTATGATATTACCTCTCTAAATGCTGCAGCCATAAGATAGAGTGGTGCCATATCAGAAATTGAACGGACGATTATGGCTATTCTGTAGGTGTGTTTGTTTCGATTTTGCATGAGATCACAGTAAGAAGGGAATAAAAGCAAGCGCACATGAAAGCAATAAACTTTGTAAGTAGTTAGTAACTCATCTGTGGATTGAAAACGCTATTATTCTAGGACTAAGTGGAATATGTAGATCAGAACATGCGTGAAGAACACTCGCAGAACATGTGCAGAACCTCCGCATACATCGACATCTTAGACGGTAGTGTATTGGTACAAAGTTAGATGACATGTGGTTAATGGCTAAAGTTCACCGGAAGTACACTAACGATTTCAGGGTTGCTTCTGCTCATTCACTTAATGTGAGACAGATAGCACCACTAACTCGCAAGTGAGATGGTAACCGTGAATTCCAGTACCTGCTACTCTTGTGGTAGAATGTATGGCGGTGTTCATAGGATATGCATACCTGAGGCATAATGCAGCCACTAAGGTGGTTGTAAAATTGTGGGAAATCAACCACTAAGCACACGTTACTTGTATCAACCCAACGTTGTAATGATTCATACACCTCAAGTAGTTGAATACGAGAATTTTATTGATTGTATCCTGTTTTAGGACTGGTCGAAACGAAACTTTCCAAAACAGGACAGACAGGCAAACAGATCAGCAACCTCTACCAGGTAGTAATGGTTTAATCAACTGTATGCAATTCCGAAAGGGCAGTTTCATTTGCTTCACACAAACAATACTTGTAAAGTTAGATATGACCTTTGTGAGATCTTCCACCTTGAAGCCTTTCAGCTTTACGATATGTTTGAAAACAAACTTGCGGATATGTTGCTTTCACTTGAAAAAAAAATCAGTTAAAACCATGCATAAGTGGACCACTGAGCCCGGGAAAATCCCCGGAGATGTTTGCCACATTGAGTTAATTTCTACTGCATTATAAACGTCCTCATTCCCACCATTATATATACCCTTGGTCACTCAGTGATCACTCTTCTCACACTGAACAAGGATGAACATTCAAAGTATCATTCCCTGAAAGTGGCGAATGGGCTGGACAGACCTAAGAACTGTTCATACGGAAACAATAGGCCCAATTCTATGGTCTCCGGTGAATCAACAGAGAGTTTTAAGAATCTATTTGTTTTAAATATGTGCGAACAACAACGCGTAACGCGAGTCGTTTGGGTACCCGCTCTGTTACGGGTTACAGTATGTGTGCATCCGATGGATCGTTGTTTCGCTTCGTCTCAGAGCTCGGAGGCGAGTCGGCGGCTTCATCCGATTGTCCCTTCATTCATTTGAATTCACGTTTTGTTTTGCTTTGTTAAATCATCTAACACAGTGTAGTCAATAACTGGTACGAAGACAGAACTGTTTACGTGAAGTTGAAATCTGTTTCCTGTAAAGCCTATGCACTTGTTAACCTAGTTACCTATTACATGATGGAATGAAATGCTGTTCAGAAGAGTTCACAATCCGTAGTTTTCAACATTTTGCACAATTGACCGGAATGACACTGGCACTGAATCGAGATCCGTTTTAAGTAGCGGACAAATGTACCTAGAAAAAACAGGCGTGCAGAAAACTACTGACTGTCACATGGACCCTCTGAAAAAGTGCTTTTCTCACGATCTCTACACTGCTGTCAATCAGCTTTGTGTTCACACACAATTTGCACTAACTGTACGGCTGGGATCATTTCTAGTCCTTTCTAGTCGTCCGATTGCTTGTACTCTAATCGCAAATGTCAAACCGCATTGTAACCAACTTCCACGAGAGTACAGATTTAACACTACAAAAGAAGATGAGAGAGTGTGTGTTCCATTTCCTATTGCTCGATAGAGGCTAGTTTGATGAATTAATGCGCACCAGTTGGTTATGATTGATCAAGCTGACTTTAAGCTGTCTTTACTGTCGTATAGACAACACGGCCGGTTTCAGCTTGCTTATTTCCTCATATCCTAATTAATAGGTTAGGACTTAGCAAGAAAACACATCGGTATTTTAGTAGCATCTCGTGTGAAACAACATTTTGTTCGCCTTATGCATTTAGCATTGAAGAAGATGTACCAAACGCCCGATACATGCATGCTGTCATATGTCAGGTCGTTTTTATCTGCTAGTGTACATTTGTCCTGTTACTATAGTGAAAAATTGCATAAAATTCAATTATATCTGTTGTGCTAATGAAGAGCGTTACAAACTTAATCTCACCAATTCCGTAAGAATACTTTGGTTTAAAAAAATTCCAGTGGAAGTTTGCAAGACATTTTTTGTACTTTCGGTTCTGAAACTCAGTACATCGTTTTGACAGTTGAATGCAGAACAGTTGGACTCTGATTATTCTATTCAAATTTTTAAACATCCATCAACGCTATATTAAGACGTTGTCGAATAAGTGAGCATTGAAGATCAGCGATGTGGATCACATCAAGATCACAGGTTAATCGGTTTAACGCCTTCTTTCCCATAAAAATGACTTCACATTCTTGTGGGTTCAAGTACATTTATCCGAGCGATGTCTGGAAGGACCTTGGCAATTCGCCGGAATGCATGACGTGTCAAGTAGCACGACTGTGCTCCTCCGACATGAAACATCTGGAAGAGCAAGTGTATGAATGCGACAGTGTGATCAAAACAGCGTTATTTCGTCGGAACCGTCATGACAGTCGTTAGCCCATGATAGTGTGTGGGTGTCATCAAAAACCGTGCCATAAACCTTCATAAAGAAGTATACCGCTAAGTGACATTAGTCTGTTGTGACGATTAGGTAATTTTCACCCAGTGGTGCTGATTGGCATGTTTAAACAAAGAGTAAAATTTCTTTTGCAAAGATTTAGTCCCGGTGACCAACAGCAAAGTGGTGAATGACTGACCCAACCTTTCATGGTCTTATCCACACTAAACAGACCGGAGAATCGAACGATGAATAAGTGTGAATTTACAGGTCACTCCCTGTGGGCTGACCTCAATGGAAGCATAGATCTGGTGTATGTCCAATCTCGCCAAGCATTTTCTTTAATAAAATTTATACATGAATCACAAAAATCAAAACATCATCAGTCTTAATTAATTTTCAGTAAGACAGTAACATCTGTTGGTTTTGGTTCATACACTTGTAACGTCACTGAATTCTTTAAGTTTGCTGATTCATCAAATCATCACACACCAGTTTGAACCTTTCCGTTCAATATTATCTAACGATCAGGTAAACTATTTTTGCTAATCGTCCAATCGATCTTGCCATCCGGTGGGCATAGATCGAAATTCAGTTCGGCCTAACATAGCCACAGTTCTACGATATGTGTTCACAATGAAAATCGCATTTACGTGCCAAACGCTGACCTTGTGGATGAAATGAACTGTATTCAAGAGGTTTGAGTAGAACTGGTTTCCACCTAACCCTTTGAATACAGTGTGTTAATACTGATTTCAAAACGAGTAACCACTATTGTGTCTGAGGTAGGCGATGTTACGAAAAGCATGTCAATAACCTTGGGATTTGAACACACAAGGTTGAAGCAATTATGCAGAAATCTTTGTTTGGAAGTCCTATGGAAGCGTACCATATCCAGGTTGGTAATTTTTGTCTTATAGACTACATGTGTTAGTCACTGACATACCATTTCCCTTCATGTGCGCTTTCGGATTGTCTTTGTGTGTTCTATCACTTCTAGTAAATGTATTTGATTTTTGGCTTCCTCACGAAACAGACACGTGATCAGTGTGACATGCTTATATTGATGCTTATATTGATCGTCGTCCGGATAATAACTAGAGTAACTCTAAGTGATACTGTTACTTAAGGTCCAATAATGTGCGAAGTAAATTCGCAACCGGTTACAAACATCATGTGAAAAACTATCGAACAAGTTCTCTTGGCAGGTTTCTTTCCATGTGATTTTGCACCCAGACACGGACTCAGTCGTGGTCAAGCATATACGTAATTCACATATACGTAAAATAACGAACTAATGTGTAAGCTACTAAGAATCGAATACGGTGCAATGTCAGATTGCGTTTTTCTGTCTATGTATAAATATGGTCATCAGTATTACCATTTGTAGTCATCTTTCCTGACAAATTTCAGGTAGCGTGTATCGCTTTTGAATTCATGGTCACCGTTTTTATTCACTCACTTTCAGTTGTAGCTCATGAACATCGTTTACGGTTGTCACAAAATGTATTATCTAGTCACTACTTAATAGGCAAATATTCCTCCGCCAACCTTATGTTCAACACCCTTCCGTTGTGCATGACCTAGTCACATGGACCACTCTGGGATCTGACCTGTTCGTCTGGAGTCAAACCAGAAACAAGTTACGATATGCTTTAAATGGTTCATGCTGCTCATCATATCCACTGAGCAAACTGTTGTAACCGACTTTGTCTGTACATTGGACTCATAGAAGAAAATAGTTTGGAGAAACCACCAACCACCTTGTATTGTCGGTCACTGTCCCTATCCGCAGACGTTAACTGTAAGAACACAGTAGCAAGTGTGTTCTCACATCCTGCACATCCTGTACATTATAGGTACGTGCTTCGGTCAACCAACCCATTATATGAAGTGAATACAATGTGTGTATTGTCGTTCTCGTTTATCTCACCAACTAGCCCACGTTGGTCGAAAATGAGATGAAACGGCTAAATATGATGACAAACAGTTGGAAAGAACACAGGGATTGTAGTAGTGTCGTCAAGTCCAAAGCAAGTGATTTCTTTTAACAAAAGAGAAGAGATAATGGAAGCGATCCGTAGGCTTTTTGTCATTTTCGTAATGAATAATCAGTGGATTTGTGTTGCTGTCTTTCATGTTCACCTCACTGTCAGCATATTACTGGTCTGGATGTGTCAAGTGACGATAAATAAAAGGCCATAGATTAGGACCGAAAGAAGGTGAAGCTCTTATCCGTTAAGGTTACTTGTTCTCTAACTATCGCTTGCAATTAGGTGATTTATAGAATTGGTCTTGTTTGCCATCATCCTGTTGGTCTGCATGAACACATTTATCACCTCAGCGTCAAATATCACAGGTCGTCCTTATTTTTAAACTTAGAAACAACCACACTACCTTATCCGGTTATACTTCTTCGGACTATCAGCAATCTTGAACCATTCTGTTCACTTCACAAAACCGGTCGATTAAGCCTCATTAGCAATGGGGTCAAAGGAATTTATTGATTAACTAAAGCCAGGATGTACAAAATGGTGTATATTACACATTAAATTTCAAATGGTTGTATAAAGCTGACTACAGTTGATCACATGTTTCGGATTCGGGCGGACGATTTGATCAGCCACTTGTGAAACGAATCAATGGAGTCTAGTTCTGTTCGTGTTGCAAGGCTCGCCAGTAGTATCCAAACTGGAAAAGTGCGGTCAAATATGAGCGCTGTTCAGGTTATATCAACAGAATTCCCGAACATTTATCACTTTCAGTATTTGGTAAAATGTTTGAATATTTTCAAACCCTGGAGGGAAAGCAATTAGAGGAAGATCTTTCCAACATTTTCTCTATCTTTTGTCAAGCAAAAATCTAACACCTTATACAGGCGAACGTTAACATTAATCTTAAAAATTGATATCCCGTAATTAAACAACGCTTGTAATCTTTCGAGGACGGTTTCTAATATTTTTGAGGATTGCAAGACCCAATGTCATAGTCTGTACTCTAGTCCAGGTATTCGGCTGCAGGACGTGGATTGACTCCGTTGCATACACCCTATCATTTAGGAAGACTCGTAAAAAAGTCGAGAGCCATCAGCCGAGATGAACACGATCGCTAGTTGAAATCAGGGACTGGCGATAATTCCTTAAAAATATCGAAGGACGGCCCCTTTATGGTAGAAGCACAATCCTGGATTGTGCTTCATATATCGACTAAGTAATGCTCAACAATGACGTTGTTGGATTCTGGCGTGAACTGTTGATACATCCTGCTTGAAGGGTCAGTCCACTGGGCTGTTTGGTAGATTCCATATGTCACAGTTGGTTGGGTAGGTAACTAGGTCCAGATGCGAAATTTCTGAGCCACCGGTGTGGCTTCATAGTTCAGCTGGTAGAAAGCTTGCTAGGTTTGGGCATACTGTTCCTGTCACTGGTTTGAATCCAATCGAAGCCCAGATTGGGTCTCTTCTGAGCTACGTAAGTAATAAACTAATCACCCGAATACTTGTTGCCTTAAATTGGCTAATCACTGGTGAGGATTTGCCATGTGGAAATTGTCGAACCAAGACGTACGGCTAAACTCCTTATTCTGTAACACTGATCCAACCCTGATTTGTTAGTGATGGAAGTTACTGAAGATACACGCATTCAGCTGAAGTTCAGAATGCTGACCCTAGTGCTGAGTTGGCGGCAACCGAGACGGATTAGCCTGTCACAGTGACCGAAGCCAAAGGACGCCTGCGCTTTAAACCATCACCCCAAGTGGCTTGCGCTGCACCACTTGCGGTTCCACTCACGCACCACGTATCCGGTGTAAACCCGAAGGAGTAAGACCAGTAGGTGTGTGAGTGAGGCCTTTGTGTCCAGCTGGCCAATACTGGTTAGCCAATTGGATGGCTAGCACGGAAAGGAAATCCTTATCTCTCGGAAAATAAACAGAGAGACTGCAGTGGCAAGATCTATACCAGGGAGAAAGATGTGTGAAATGTAATACAAAAAGCATTTCAGTATACGAGTGCATGCTAGTGCATTCCAGAGAGGATAAAGTTGAAAAACAAAACTCAAAGTTGAACTACGAAAAGATCAGACAGACGATTCATCATTCACTAAGCCAACAAATCCCAGGAAAAGAATAGGTAGAAGATCACAGACACCCAAGATTCTGAAAAGAGGAGCAGATTAGTTGACAAACGACCATGGTCTTGGTCGATGTAATCATTGACAAAAACAGAACGGATATGCTGATATGACCTACCTGAGCCTAGCGTACTCGTTGTCTGTTCGCCGACGGTGCACTATGAGTACGTTGGTGACCTACTAATCCAAGGCGGCCAGCGCATTCGCGGCCGCACACATCGCAACGCCATATAGTCATGTCACCACGACCTATGTCACCGATGGTTCCTTTGCGTACCGCGCGCTTTCGTTCTCGGCCGCGCAATAACTGCTCGTTGAACTCGCGGACGCCCGTCCGAATTGTATTCCTCCAGACAGTCCGGTGCAACGCTAAGTCTTCCAAACATCTAAAATCAATTTTACAACGTGAAAGACTTACCTGTACAGCATCCTGGTATCTCAGCTTTGGACCACCAGTATCTCGCTTGCCTGATCTCAGTTGTCCATACAGCACCTGCTTCGGGATACGGTCATCGTCCATCCGACGGACGTGACCCAGCCAGCGAAGCTGACCCCAGTACACACATATACAGACAGACAACTGGCTTGTACCGGACCAAACACACATAACTCAGTTTAGGAGATTGTGTGATTCTGAAAACCATGTCAAAACATTTTCAAGAATTCATGTGGTATGGCCATTTCTTCCATGAGTTTGTCGAAAGTTTGTGCAAACAAAGTGTTAGTCCATACCTATACTATCCCAGACAATTTGTACAAAGCATTACTTGAATATACATTCGTTATGGGTTATGATACATGATTGAAAACGTTCGTTGTAAACACGTCAACAAATAGACCAATCCAAGATAACAATTCATCAGGCAGACCAATCTGAGGTGAAAATCCTTCAGAAGAGAAAATCTGATGTTCAGTCTAGCGGACATTCGTACTTACACACTAATGCCTCATATGCTTGACCAACATAAGATTGCCATCGTCTTATATCGGTTCCACCCGCAGAAGTTGTTACAACAGTTGTTGCGGCGGTATTCATCTTTACGCTTGCAATCTCGGATCGATTTTGTTTTTGTTGAGCAAATATAAATGATTTTGGTATTGGTATGTTCGCCGAGCTTGGCATTTAGGTTACAAACGTTTAATCACCAAGCGAGGTGACATCGTCAGTGGGTAATCATTTTAGCGTATAGTTTTTTGAACGTGGAGATTCTGTCTGTGATCTTCATGTCGTAAGTAAAGGGTGATTTACACTGGCCCACCAAGTGACAACAGAAACAACTCACAATATTCTGTAAGCAGTTCATGCCAGTTACGGTCTCAAACTAACAAGCTGCCATAATCGGCTTTGTTTGTGTATTGGACTTGTGGAAGAAGATAGTTCGAAGGAATCAGCAATCGACTTGTGTTATCAGGTGACCATTGGTCTCATGGGCACTGCTGCTGAAGAAATGTTTAAAGTATTTGAAATGTATCTTGACAACATCCTTTGGGACGTGGACGATGTTTCCTAAAGTGGGCGATAGGAGGATATAAGAGGTCAGCAACTAGAAATCAGGCTGTAGAAGAGAAGGACAGGAGAGGGGACAGCGGGATAACGCCTGGCAGCAAGTTCGAAGCTCAGCAGTTGGCGCAATGCTTATAACAACTGAACTATTTAATTTAATTCTGCCATCAAAAGGACATCATGCTTGCAGTAACCTAGGCGTCAATTATGCCCGTCAGATATCCACGCGCAAGACATTCGGACAGGCTAGCAGAGTACTGTCGTGAACACCAGTGCAAAGACATACGTAACACAATAACAAGCCACTGCTACTTGTCTATTTTTTTCTCATACAGAACAAAAGTCGGATTCAGTACCACACTAGTTTCAAGGCAACATTGTGAAGCTGGAACAATTATTTTGAACACATAAACTAACACATGCATTCTTACAAGCGTTTAAGGATGGATCACATATTGTTAAGACGAATTTACTGTCTTCTCAAAATAGCTATAACTAGTTTATTTACCGTTTTATGTTAATAAACAACAATATCTTGTAAAACAACATCTTGCTGATTGGCTTCATACGTGTGTGGATATTGGTATCGTGAGAATAAGCGAACTAAAATCGTACAACCTAAATTCGCGACCATTTCTGAAACTCTACATTTAGAACGGCGAAAGTTTCTCACGTCTTGTACTCTTTTGAAACTGTGGTACACTTGTTTCATAAACGCTAGGTAATGTTCTAAGGAACTGTGTAGTAGAATGTCACTAAATCGTAACATTCTCTCAAATCAATTTACAGTTGTAAGGGACGAATGAGAAACTCAATCAAACTAAACTGTGTTTTTTCCCGTATTCCTCTGCAAACATAACACTAATCACCCGGAACGATTCCAATTTCTCAGCTAGGAAAACAAAACACTAGATGATTATATTGAAGTATATAGCTCACTTCTAGACGAATTGCACAAATACACTTTGGTGAGCTTTGAAGACCTTCATGACTTCCATATTCCGGCCAGTTCTCGAGTCAAGTATTAGGTTCTAGGATCAAGTCCTGACTTTAGTTTTTGACACATGGTAGAAATTTGATGATACGTCAAGAGTTTCCCTATTGCTTTTTTGCGACATCGTATTTGGTATAGTTAGACTTTAGTTAGCTTGTCCTACTTTTGACCAAACGTTAAACTTTCTGTTTATGAGGAACTGGTGGTTTTTCCAAGTGGCTTTCAGCTTTATGTTAATGGAGTACGTCACGCCCATCTATCATTCCAAACTTTATACATACATGCACCCTCATATAGGATCATACAACGAAGCGTCCCTGTTGTGCCTTTGGTATACATTTAATATACTTAAATACAGAAGAAATGGCGTTTTTATCAAGTGGCTAAGAGGATCTAGAAAATTTGGGGCAACCTCACTAATCACATTATATGATTATCATGAGCAGTCATTACGACCGTAATTATTGAAATTAAGGTAGACTCTGTCCATCCACACTAACACAGTGTGAACAAGTTCCTCACCGATGTTATCAACATCGTCACAACCGATGTGTGCAGAAAAGGTAATATTTTTAGGCTTTCCAGCCCCCATTTTTTTAATAGTTCGGAATGATAACTTTTGAATCAGCTAACAAGGCTAATCAACACTGACACACTTGAAACGAGAACACTCGCGCACTATGTCGCATTTCATACTAAGCTTAATGAAGTGTGTAGACTGCACTCAATGCGTTGGTGCTCTTCTTTCTGACTGTGACACATAATTGACAAAGGTGTTGAGCCTTTTATAGTGACGATAACAAATAACTGAATTGGTTGATGACGGGATAGTCGCCCGGTGGACAATCACTGATTAACTGATCACAGTTGACTAAACAGCCATCACTTCAAGTCCAAAACGATTGTTGCAACTTAAAAAAATAGCGTCCAATGTCTAAAAGGCTATTTAAAAAGGTTAAATTACAACAATAAAACATGCGCTCGATGCGAACTTGATTATCAACCCGACAGTACTCCAGTCGAATCTCGTTTCACTTAGGTCTGCTTGGTGAGTATAGATCGGTCCATCACAGAATGCCTGTTTCAAGGTAAAGTACCTCAAGGACCACTTATTTCATTTAACCACTAAGTGGTCATATTATACACTCAATCCGATTACCATTGTTTACATAAACGATAACGGTTACTTGTTACTTAGTTTCAACCATCACCTTGCTTGTGTTTAGAATGTGCTTTGCAGCACCCAACTGGCTTTAACGTGTATCCTGTGCGGCATGAGTGAACACTGTTTACATATCTTCTGTGTGATTATCTGGTAAAGAGGTCTGTTATTTGACTCACACAAACTCAGTGCGTTCTCTGACAATTATGCGTGCCTGCTGATCTTCACCAGACAAGCGGCTCCACAAATATTGCGTTAACGGTCAGAGGTGAGGTTCGTTCGTTGGTCATCCCTTGTGCGCTATCTCTCTGTCCTGAGGGATGCATGCACCCACGCGTGTGTGTGCATTCGCACTATGGTCTGTTACCTGCTTTCTAATTGGCTGACCGTGAGAGGTGCGTGGGGAGAGGTATGTGTCGAAAGTTTGTTAGCATAATGACGGTCAACGCACGTGTTCGCACTGTTGAGAGGCGAACATACACACCTTCGCTATTGTTACCGTACCGTGCGCCACCTCTCCACTTTCTGACCACGTGACCGGATGGCCAATCACGAGTGTCGATTAGCGAGTAGGTAGGCTATAGGGACAATGTGTGTACGTGCGTGCGCGCGCAACGGTAACGCAGTTTGTGAAACGACCCACCTGAAGAGTACGGCGTGACATTCCGACATGTATTTGCGATGTATGGTGTTAGCTATGCACTGCTAAACAAGTGGTGATTATGCTCCAGGTTGATGATGATGATGACCGACTGATAGGATATTACGACTGTGTTCGTCCGCTCATGCATTTCTGTTCTGTTTCATCTATTAATTATCGCGCTTCCAAACGTGTCGATGACATTCAACAATCGAACGGACGTTTTCGGAAACTTCTAAAAACAGCACCTAGCTCCTCGGTTGTATTCAAGTCTCTCAACAATCAGTCTGCACCAGACACCATAACCATAGCGGAGCCACCCAAACGAGTCATGTCGGCGTTGTCTTTGCCTCCACATAAGGATACAGATGTGTTCTACTCCGATCATGAGGTTATGTCTGACAACCTGACCAATAAACTGGATTCCGGACGTGCTATACCCGCTTGTGAACAATGTGGAAAGCAATTTGCTAATGTCTATCGTCTGCACCGGCATTTACTCAGTCATGCAGAAAGTTACGAACTTCGCAAATTTCGTTGTTCCCAATGCAACAAAGCTTTCAAATTTAAACACCATCTGAAAGAACACGAACGCATACACACGGGTGAGAAGCCATTCATATGTCAACAGTGCGGAAAACGCTTCAGTCATTCCGGTTCCTATTCCAGTCATACAACCAGTAAGAAGTGTAGCAGTAGCAGCAACCTCAGTACGTCCTCTTCTCCAACCCGGTCACTGCCAGTGTCCGGACCGAAATTGATCAACCAACCATTGTCGGAACGTATGAAGCAGCAGCAAGCCACCGTGAACCGTATTTTGGGAACGTTACGTGTAACTCGCAGTACTGAGATTAGGGAAGCGTCTAAAGAGGGTTTAACTATTGCCACCCCTCAGTCATGGTTTGAAGGGCTCCCGTTTGACTGTACATGGCCAGGGTTTATAAACTGTTCCAGCCCAAACATAATTAGTCCTCCATCGGAACCATTGTCTGCATGGCCAATCAAGGCAGAACAGCTGATTATTTTGCAAACTTACTATAATACCAACCCAGCACCATCCATAACTGAAATACAACATCTTAGTCATCTGCTGGAGTTGCGACCGAGGGTGTTAGAACTTTGGTTCGAAAATGCCCGACTGATCACGCGTACAAAGTTGAACGAACCGCGACAGACCACGGGAGTTTCGTCGACCTTGTCAGACCATTGTGAAATAAACAGAATCACTCCTGACGAACTTCCCCGTATGAATGGCATCAGCCACTCAACATCAGAGATTCCGTTTGCCCAAGTTCCGTTACAGTTTCTTTCTCAATCCCAACACACAACGGAACCATCATCAAAACACATCGCACTTCCTAATGTTTTGTATCAAAACTCCGTACCAACTCTTTCAGCTGTATATGACCAGCCTCATACTCCGTGGTTCCAGTCTATGTTGCATGAATCCTTGGCTGCCTTGGATAGCAGTAATGGAGGATTTGCACATTTGTACAAATATTCGCAGTCATCTGTTCAAGATACAGCCCTGGACTTATCTGTACCCAAAATGAATCAGCCAGTAGTCCAACCAGCTAATCATTTTTGTATACCTTCGTCTGACCACAGCGGAGTCCACATGATAACCAGCTCCTCGTGGTCATTCGGGAACTTGTCACCTTTTGACACCACAGCCCTGAGTAATGTCGCTGGCTTGTTGTCTAAGCCAATCCCCGTCCCACCAGGACCATTCGAGCCACACGCTGTGGATTGTACCAAACCTGACGGCTGGCAACTGCCTATCCACCAAGACGCCAACCCTTCACTTACGGATTACGCTCCTGTAAAACAAGTAAATTCTGTATCTTTCGAGGCGCAAGTGCAACCCAACTGTGTGACCAGTGTCCTACAAGCCGAGAACGGTCTGACGCAGCACCAAGGGAATAAAACAGTGGAAGTGAAGGTGAGTGCTGTTCAATGTATAATGCTTAAACCACGTTGACTAGTCCATATTCATTGCATGAAACATTAAGTAGCCTGTTGTTCATTACTTCGTGTGCACTGGACGCATCTAACAGAAAACCGTATTCAGCTCTACCGTAGGTTAACGCTCAGTCCCATTTTTGATTGGTAGACCACATCATAATGACTGCAGACATGGGATGAACATGACGCTGATTTGAAATTGAATGACAATTACGTGAGCAAACCGTAACATGTGGTTTGAGTAAAAAAATGTGTTTCGAGACTGATCAGATCGTAGAGTTCGCCAGGTCATTTACTAACATGTCACAACAGAGTCAGTAATGTAATCGAGTTTGATGCTTGCTCGTCTCACAATCATGAGCGTTAGAATCTGACTCCCGATCGGGGTGTGCATACTTAGTAGAGCACCACTACAGAGGACGCGGTTTTAACAAACTGGTCGCCATTACAAACATAATGCCTGGTCCGGAAATGGCTGCTTAACACAGTGTCAGGTTTTGTGCTCGTTATAACGAAAATTTCTTTATAGCGAACAACCGAAGACATGTTTGGTTTCACCAAAACAAAGCGTGCTTAACCAATCAGATACTAATACTAGGTTTGTCAGCATATGTCGGTTACGTTTTTCGTATCGATATACCCAACGGAGTAAACTGTACAACAGCCATATATCGTTTATCTATGGAACACACTATTGACCCTTTGTTATTATACGTTGAAGTAGGAGCAAAACTTACCAAGTCGCCAACGTCATGACACACACATTGTTGGCAATTTTGTCACGTGTAATTAAATATATGCTTACTAAACTTAGTTTCGTAATACTGAGCTACAAGTCTTCAGGTGTGCTGCATTCGAAAACAGAACTGACACTGTGTACGTCAAGTCAACGTGTTATTGTATGACAACAGTGTCGATTCGAGTTAGATGTTTGTTAAATTTATATGTTGTTCACTATTATCCCTGTAGTGAAATATTTCCTAATTCCGTAGCTTTCGTTATAACAGTGTTCTACTGGATACAATTAAGCGAGTAACGTATGGCAGCTCATATTGAAATAGTCAAGGAACGAGAAGATATTCCATAGCAGATGTGGTAGTGAAATTCGTTGTTTAGACGATGTGTGAATTCTGTTGTTTGTCTGAGATTTCTATAAAGTAAAGACAAGTCACCAAGTGGATCAATGAAATTAAGAAGCCAACCCAGATTCCATTTTATTTGTACACGCAAGTCGATTGTCTGTGTGAAGGATTTAGTTTAGAAGTACGGGTCTTAAAATTGATACCTCATCCTGTTCACCTTTTTCTTATCTGCTATAATCTTTTTCAAGGTTGCATGTCACCCAGTGGTTGCAATTTTCGCCAATGAGCGGAGTAGCTATGGGATTGGCTTGCAGTACATCGACTTTCAACCAGTTTTACTGGGGGGAAATTTTGTTATTTTCTGAACACTTGAGTTTTCTCTGTGCAGTTCAGTGTGTATCCACAGCTGTTCATATATTAGGGCAGTAAAAACTAATCCTAGCTGTAAGGACAACGTGTTAATACTGAGTGCAGAAGAGCTCATTCAGTATACACTAATCGCTGTGAGTTTAATTACACTACTGGCGTTTTACACCTATGTTCAAATGAAGCGCCCTGACAACACGATTCCAAACTAAGTCGATTATAATCCACTGTATTCTGTAAGCAATCTATAAAAATTACAGGTTTCATAGGTATGTTTTAGAATACAACCCACGAGGTAATTGCAAAAAAAATCTTATGATTTTACCGGTATGAACGTTTTTGTTCGAAACCAGGGTAGACATTTTTGAGGCCAAAATGCCAATAACTAACACACGTTTGTTTGTAGTCGAGATCGGGAAAAGGTGGTGGTACCATCTGAAATCCACCCCAAAAGGTATTCTTTAGGAAGAAGGCAGTTCCATTTTTATTGAAGGCCTCAATTGGGAACCTGTGTGTACTCGTGAGGAAGGAGTCGAACGTAGCTGGATTTTCATTACACTGTTATCATTAAATGGTGACCTACAGTCTAGCCACTGAACCATATATAACTCTCACGTTTATATAATTTCTAGGAAAGTATGCTGCATAGTTACTTAATTTTGGTTCCGATCGGTATTACGGGGTGGCCATTCTAAGGCGTAGTTCGCATAAAAAAGAGAATTTGGGGAGGTGTTCATAATTATAGGTTATCGCCTGGCTTCCTACCTTCACAAATGGTCATAAATGGTAACGAGACACATCTGACATGCCTACATAATAACAAGAATTTTGTTCGTTACCAAGCGTGTCTAGTTCTCTCTGGACCTTGATAATAAATATACCCCATGTCATCAAGTTTCCTGTCAATACACATCAATCTCCTTGTGAGATAATCTAAGAACTGTTTCTATGTAGTAAAGATATCCAGACTAACCATCGATCAATAAATAAACTCTCATAAGTTTCCACTGTCATATTCGTGCGGTTCAAGACTCCACCCACTTTAAACTTGGTGATAGCTAATACGTATTGGTATCACCCGTTGTGTGATGACATTTTGAGTGGCGTTAGTTCTGGATGATGTCAAAGTGATATGGACGATGGTACACACAGTCTGTTAAACAAGTAACAGAATCCGTTATCTTGAGTGCCGTATTTGTCTAGTTTAGCAAGAGCAACAATTTAGAAAGTCATATTTCGTCATATATATATATATATATATATATATATATATATATATATATATATATATATATATATATGAGATCCTTAACCGCATCGCAAATAGAAGGTCGTGAATCCCGAGGACTATAGAAATTACACCATATTTTTAATAGAGTTAGTCGTTCATTAGACGAACAGCACAATCTGCAGTTGTTTATCGGGGACTTCTAGCGTGATCTCATCTGACCATGTATGAACTGGAACCGTGACTTCACGTGTGCAATTCATCGTGGTCCAGGTTAAATTATCTACCAGCTGCGACTAAACGTTAGTTAAAGATTTCCTGTTGGATACTTGATAATAAGAGACAAGACTTTACCGTTCCAGTGTGAATCGCAGTAACTGAACCCCAATGTGTTCACAACGCTTACTTTAGCACCTAAATGCTCGCAAATGATGACCGCGAAAAACTTCAGCGGCATTACTGGGGAATACGCTCGCAGCGGGTTGTCAGCACGTTTGCTAGGTTTAGGTACATTCAGACAATTTTAGTTTCTGAGGTGTCATTCGTCTGGACACCCTTGTTGTTTCGGTTATCGCGGCTCATAGGGGAACGGCAAATTCTTACTTTTTTGCAAAGTACTCAGTAGGATACTTGCAGCTAAGCTCCAGTCATAACCGATTGGAAATGTGATCAATGTCGGTGAGCGTAGCCCATAAACGGCATAGTTCCAGTTCATTTCTACCTCTGTAGAATTTCAAGTACAAGCCGACTGAGAGTGCGAATAAACACATAAATGTGTTGCCTCCTGATGTGTTTGGTGAACAATGATGTGATATAATGTACCCCACTCTTGGTTACAATTTCAGAGATTAGGATGGGGGTAGGGTAGATTACGTTACTAGAAGGTTGCAGATTGGGATGCTGTGTGACTTACACATTTTCTTTAATAGTTAAGTAGTACACTTAAAGCTGATCATCAACTGAACTTCATCATGTATGACTGTCAGAACGGAACCAGACTGTGTTATCTTTTTCCTCATCGATGTAGTTATCCAGCCTCAAACCAAATAATCAACATACCATCTACCTACAAAGTCTATGGTGCTATCCCTTAGTTCGGGCTGCTTGAGCAACATATGCTTCTGTTTTATTCGGCTATTCACCGGACATTCACCTGCTCCTTGTATCTCTATTTGCTTCTTCATCTCCGACTCCGCTCGCTTCGTGCCGTCACACACACACACACACACACACACACAATGACCTACACCGTTCTGTCAACGCAGACCACGGACAACAACGGGAGTGATAAATCGGACTACAATGGGATGGCAGACGGTAGCAGTAACGGAATTGGGGCCAGTGATAGCACATCGGGTGAGCAGACGCAGCTCTCTTGTGATCAGTGCCAGAAAGTCTTCACAAAACACAGTTCACTTTCACGACACAGATACGAACACACAGGTGAGTTGTAGCAAAGAATGTCCATATGTTTACTCCTTAGTGGACTCCAAGAACTTGTGAACAGTGTGCTTCTTGACTACCCTGGGTCTGTTTTCCCCTCCTAAACGCTATGATTCTTGTTACCCTCCACATGAAGATATATACGTTCCTGCTCATTATCTTTCATCCGTGATCAGTTATATAGCACAACAAACCAAATTACATTCACGATTTCGGTATGATATTGATAAGAATTGAGAGAATAGCCACTGTATCTGATATCCTGGCGATCGGACCAAATACACATTACTCACGAGTGTTTGTGACTGAACGTCTAGACCTGATAAAGCGTTCATGCTCGACAAGAGATCAGTGTGTAGTGATCAACAAGTTGGTTTCACAAACAGATGGGCCGGAGTTTATATCCCGATCGGTGTTCTGATGAGCTCTAACAGAGAAGAAACTCAGGCCAAGTACTTCTTTCCGAAATGAAACGGCCAAAACGTTAACTGAATGTGAACGTCAAGGTCCGCCGTGAAGAGCGTTCGAAGTCCGGCATTTCAGTTCAGTCAGTCTGTCGGGGTATGGCAGACAGGTGTATGGGGCAGTTCGGTATGCACACCATTTTAGACAATCGAATCACACAAGTACAATCAAGATGTCAACGCCCGACTGAGCACTTAGGATCCGTGTGACGGCAAGCGTATGGTTTGTAGAAATCCGCTTCGGAAATCAAAATATCGGAATCCGTAGGATCGGGCAGTGGTTACACACACACATAGAGAGAGAGACTTATCTCACATCCATCCACCTCTCTATTGCAGAAGTGGCTATACTCATGCATGTATGCCCGCACGTTGAACGATTGCAATTTTACACTATCGAAAACGATCAGCGATTTCGAAGCACGAGTTTGGTCCGTCGCGTACGTGCGTATGTGCATGTGTCTGCTGAGGTTGTTTGCAGAGGGGTTTATTACTGTGCGCAGTTATCCATATTCAGACCATGAACGCTAGCAGTGGGGTGGCCTGGTTGAAGCCTGCATGCGTGTACGTGTGTGCGTGTGTGTGTGCTAGATAAACTGTGCGGCTGAGTTGCATTCACTTGAGACAGCAAGACAGGAAGATTAATGTGTTTTCACGGTTACTCCACATTGTCAGTTCGTCCCTTACCAGGTTTCATTGCTCGTCAGTAAAGGTAATCTGTTCGAAATGGTACGCATGACTGGTTGGAAGCTACTGGTGAAAGAGTGAGTAAGTAGAATGGAAGTGTGACATTAGACAGACACACAATCACAACTGTTTGAAGGGAAGCGTGTGAGCACACCCGAGTGGATTAACTTTTGTTTTCAGATATTTTTAACCCTCAGACATTGGCAAAAGCAACATAGGTGAGGGTGGGTGAGGTGAGGTCTGTAGGGGCTTGTCGGACTTATCGCTATTGGTTCTAGTCTCTTTATAGACCTGTAACACGCAATCGTAAAACGAGTATTCATCTCCGCACCTCGACTACCAGGTAGCGTGCGCATGCTCGTAGAATCGTCATGGCAGATGATTCGCCTCGTTAACTCATTCCACGCATTGTGGCTATCACGTTTTCCCAAGCCAAGTTCACTGGACAGACCGAACGATTGCAGCAGTTCCTGTTCAAGCTAAACAAAACCAGACTGTTCGTCAGCGCCTTGACTGCAATGTTTTTAGCTGATTACTTATCTATAACTTGACTGTAACTATTACTTAATTGTAACACTTGATCCCTGTCTTGTCATTCAAGTGATGATTTTCGGGACGACTGTTTCGAAATGGAGCACTATAATCGAGTTTCATTCTTGTTACAGCCCCGATGTGATGCTAATACTTGTTTCGACCGGGCCTTGAACCCCGGTTTGCTGGCTCGTGTAGTGATATGGTCTACCACTGCCTTACCAACCTCATGTTAGACGCTCAGTTAGCCGTTCAGTTACAACCACTTGCTCCCAATGCTCAGGTCACCGGATTGCCTAGGTGTGTGTGGGGGGTGGGACTCAGCATTTGTCTTGTTAATTCCAGTAAAACAACTCCATAGCCAGGGCTTCTGATTGAAGTTGAAATCGCTCTGCTAAATATTTCTTACGTTTTGAAATTTAGCTACCATGATTTAATATACTGCTGTCTTCAAAGGTTATTCACCTGAACATAAGTTCTGTTTGATGTGCTTGCTTTGACGTATTACGTTCCAATGCTTTCTAGTCCGTCCTACACAAAATTTCGTTTCTACAGGTAATTTTAACTCACTAACCACTAGGGTTATTGTATACCGACCTTTTCAGCCGGCTATTTTCATTTTTATCCACGTCGGCTGTCCAATAAGTTCACATGGAACGCGAACACACACACTGCGTTCGATTCGCCTCATGGGCTGACCGACAAAAGATGAGGGGGGTTATTACAACGTGTTGATGCGCCCGCATAAGTTGTGGGCACACATGACATTACCTTCAAAGCAGACTAGTCCGTCGGACTGTAAACATTGATGGCATCAGTTGATTAGACCTTTGGGCAACCGAAGCGGCCAACTTATGTGCATCAGGCTGAAAGTTAAGCGCAATACTGGTAGTGGTTTTTCCAACTGTTGGGTAACCACAGGCTATTCATGATTGGTAATGTTAAGTAACCATAGTGTGAAATGGCCAAGAGCCCATGGCCATATACAAAACAACAGAAGGTTGTTGATAAATGGATTGAGAATAATACAATGTTATGAGCAAGTTGTAATACTCTACGTTTCAACCACCTCGGGTGGCCCTCCTGAGGAAGGCCATCCGAGGATGGGGACAAATATGAATGGTACTTAATGTAAATAGTCACAGCTAGAATATAGCGGTCTTGAGCTAAAACGATAAGAAAAGGTCAACCTACCATAGACGAACTATAGATTCCATCGACTGCGCGTGTACAAGCAGATATTTATTCACACGCTGTTCAAGTGAATCTGAACAAACTGTTGTGAACATACAAATGAGATGTTTTCGTCCGTACAAATGGACGGCAGTGTAAGCTGTCAGGCTATTCCGAATGCAAACGAGAAGAATTTTACGAAAATTATGATTTGTTGAGCTAACTGGCTGATCCAATAGTCTGAACGAATAGGTAACAACTTGAATGCTTTAAATTGAGTGACCAGCAATAAAAATAAAACGACGTCACTGATGGTTAGAGGAGATTATTACCATTTTTCAAATGCGCACAGGTGTGTGTGTAACCATGTGGTCAACCAAAATCAAAGAACAAGCTCATTCACCAGGAGGATTAAATGAATAACCGATGAGATTGTTCTGCAACCTTTTTCGCCTAAGACGGTACATGAGTCATGCTGAAACATTTCAATATCAGTTAGAGAGTAACTATATGGAGAGGGATATTAATAAGAGAGGAATGTTCACAGTTAGTTTTTAGATCTACTCCAATTTTTTAAAATTAACGGACCGTGCAGGACGCGAATTTTGGACAGCTGACTGTTTGTGAGAAAATAGTGGGGCACCTTCTCATAATAATAATAATAATAATAATAATAATAATAATAATAATAATAATCACCGTCCTTCTCTGTTACTTGTTTTGAAAACCACAAAATCATGGAATAAGTTATCGTATTTCTAGCAAAAACACAAGTTATATGAAGTCCCACCAAAACTCTCAGGCGATAACAAATGACTGATACATGAAGGACTCTGTAATTTCGCGTTATTGGTCTGTCGGTTCAAATCTCGTTCAGAGTAGGTCCATCTGATGAGTCCAAGTAAGCAGTGCGAGTGACCGGTTAGGTTGTGATTGCGCATCATGAGACGTTTGGTAAACTATAACCGTTCGGTATGCTGAATTTAGTAAAATTTCAGTGAATTTCAAGACAGTTTCTCTCCATTGATTTCAAACGTATATTTACACTTACCCAAAGTAACATATAAAAGATGCATGGTGCCACATAATACAGATGAGCTAAAACGTTGACAATTAAGCGACGCCCTACTGGATAGTCAATTTACTATTCAAAATAGGATTACAGTTTACTGGGAGCATCAGATCACTTCGGAGTACTTTATGTACTTTACGAACCAGTGCTGAAAAAAATCTAGAGGCTGACACTACAGAAAGACATATGATGAAAAATTTCTGCACTTATTTAAAATATGTCATTCACGATGGTAAATGTGGCTTAAGGAGCAGTAATTTCCTCGGTTTTTCTGGGCCTCAACAATACGGATGTTCGGGAAAAGTGTGGGATTGTAGCGACTTTTAAACCCAGAAGAGATTCCACCTCATTGGGCTCTTACTAGTCAACTGCATACACATTATACGTTCAGTACACTAAGAAAGTGGAAGGTGGTTTGCAGGCCAGAATGGAATGCAATGCCGTCTATATGTACCTGAGTTACTGGAGTATGGACGTCAGAGAATCATCTCACCAGCATATTCGAGTAACACTTAAACTTGGATGTTCAACCGGAAAACAAGTAATTAATGTGATGGAATCAATGAATCTGATCAGTTTGAGCCGTCAATCCAATCCGTTTGAAGCAAATAAATAAAGGTCTACATCAAACAGAGCAGATTAATTTCTATTTCAAAACTAACACGCAGACATTTCATCAGAAAAATGTCAGTCTCTGTTTTCTTCACAGAGTGAGAACATATGTAGTTTGTCATCATTGAAGCCCAGTTACCGACGACGCGAATGCTGATTATTGTAATAAGACAGAATAGATTGAAATATCTTACACATGCAACATTACCCAAAGGGGACTAGCAAATATTTAAAGAATTAGCAGATGCTAACCTAACTAGAGTACTAAGTAGAAGTGTAGTGACGTTTAGTTCCATGTGCAGTTTCCACGGCAATCAGTACTGCGTTTTATTCGAACTTGGTAACATGTCTGATTCTGTTCACCCTTTCTTCCATTTTCAAGGTCAACGGCCGTTTGTTTGCCGCGTCTGTACCAAAGCTTTCAAGCACAAGCACCATCTGACCGAACACCGACGCCTACACACGGGCGAAAAACCTTTTGCGTGTCAGCGATGTGGCAAACGGTTCAGTCATTCCGGTTCGTATTCTCAACATATCAACCATCGGTACAAATACTGTCGTCCTTAACTGTCGCTACATTGCTGCTAGATTGCCTTCGGACATGTCCACTGACAGTCAACGGCTTTTTATTGTTCAGGCCTGTTTGCCTCTCTACCTGCTTACACGTTGATCAGACACGATGCATGAGTCTATACGTGACGAACACCAATCGAGTGATTCTCGATTGTGCCGAATAGCTGACAGACACCCAGTCAAGCCAGCTCTGTGATGATTAAGAGACTAGTTGTGTTACGGAACGCTAGTCAAGAGTATAAACCAAATAACTGTTTTGTCATTCCAAACATTACGAAATGGATCAAGCAACAAATGCTTCTTCCTCTTTTTCACATTCCTTATCGTGAATATTAGCATCGCCACCGATTTGACGCTCACTCGATTTTGTCAGTTTCATTTTGCGCTCAGAAGCGTGCTACTTGACTCATTGATCTTTACACATCGAACACCCTATCGTCCCCTATCCCTATTATTCCTATTCAGAGCGATCAAGTGATACTACTTGTACAGAGTTATACATTACGTCATCACTGAATAAGTTTCTATTGATGTTTCATTCTCCGGGTTAGGTTTAACTATATGAGACAAATTAGCACATGTTGGCGTACCTGCGGATCACCAAGGTGAGTTGCTCACTGTCAAAAGTGGTTGAGTTGTTCAGCTGTTGTGTTCGTTTGAATTTTGCGTTTTTAGCAATCCCACTGTTATTGTTTTGAGTGTCCAGCTTGAACGGGGTTGCCACCTACAATTCCGGCTGTCAGCCCAACCAGCACTGGTGAAATTTTATTTACACACAAAATCCTTTGGATTGTGATTCAGCGTAATTGTACACAGTATTATCCTTTGGCGAGATCTCTGGGAAGTCTCCTCCGGAGGTAGCGTCTTCCTTGGGGTGGAAGACTATACAGACAGCATATCTGTACCAATTAAGACGTTATTATATTGAAAGAGATTGGGTATAACCATTTGCATAACACACCGCTCCCCTGAATGAATTGTAATGTATATGGATGTTTCTGAGATATTCACGATGTTGTGGATGGCAATTATGTGCATACTGCATTGCACCCAAAAGAGCGAAAGACAGATACAACGGAGCATCCTTATATGTTCCATGTTCTTTGCCTAAAGATCATTGATGATTACGGATCATACTGTGGAGATAACCGCCCCTAGCAGTTAGTTAATAGAACGCAGGTCACGTGATGTCCGCAATCTATCAGTGGTCCGTAGTTTGAATTTTAGTAGAGTGACAAAAACTGCTAAATAAAACGGCTGAGACACCGTCAATAACACTCTGCAGAATACCTAGATCAGTCATTTTACTCAGATTTGGATGCTGATAGTAGATAAAATTGTGCTGACAAACCCTGATGACTCAATGGGGGTATTTAAACTAAATTATGATTGAGAGTATGGTTCCTGGTCATATTTGGGGTGATCTCACTGGGGTCCTTAGTTTCAGTAGAAGCCCGACAGGATCGGATAGAAGTGGTCTGTTCGGGTCGGTAGTCCTGTTCTGTGGAACTCACTAGAGAGACTGCTGTACAAGATCATTGCGTCGAAGTAAGATTAAGATGAACAAAACTCTGTCACTCTTCGATAGACAAGCACATGGATTACCACAAATAGATTTGAGACCGACAAACGGAAACTACGCACTGTTGAACACGTCCATGCATCTTATGCATCCAGGTAGCATGGTTCAGTGTTGGCGTTAGGTGAGAAGTTGTGTGTCTCGTTGACATAAATCCAGTGTTTGTTTGTTACAAGTACTGCTAACCTGGAAAGCATGTGTACCTCAAGTTGACTGGTGTCCGACCTTACGCTCAGTTCATTATCACCATCACAAAAGAATCCACCGAAATGAAATTGATTACTTTCTTTCTGGTTAGTAGACCGAACTGGCTTGGACTCGCCTAAGGTATAAACAAAATGGGTGCTGTCTTCTGTGCTTCTGATCGCTATGACAACAACAGCTACCTGATGAACTCGGCATACCGAGTGATTGTTGGGTCTAGGTATCTCAGTCGAACACACTGAGTGTCGCCCAGAAATACATGCGGTATTACATAGGAGGACCTGAAGTGTTTACTGTTGGTCTGATTTTGAGCGGAAAATCGAAATCACTCATCTGTGATGACACACTTGCCGGCTGTTGTGCCCGATGGTTGCCAGGTGAATTTGGTTTACGAATCAAGTGTCTGGATTTGCAAATCAAAAACAAGCTAATCTGTGGATGCGTAGACACTGTTGCAGCCGGAGATGTTTGGGTCACAGTCACTAGGTATTGGTCTGTAGTTACTACGAACCAAGCACCAAGATCGCGGCAGTTAAGTTGGTAAGGCTCCACGAGCGCATCACACGAAATATTTCCCGTTAGTTGAGGAAGTATATATTATCGGTGGGTGACTAGCCAGGGGACTAAAATTCTCAAGTTTCGTTTGTGTATCAGGACCGATGTGATGAAGATAACCGATCGCACTATACTATTCATGAGTAGCCAGGCGGAGACGTATACTCAAGCGTTGAAGTACCCGACAAGATTACCCGAAGAAACATCGGAGTACACTCTGGCAAGCATGGGCGTTTTCCACACACCAACTTGTGACTGACAGTAGTGGTGTAGTCTGGGTACAGCTGGCGCCGGATCTAGGACGTTCCCAGTAAAATGGAGGGTACCGTATATAAAAATGGAGCCTCCCAGCCCACCATATTTGACTAGGAATGAGAAACATCAACATCAGGTTCACGAAGAGCAGTTTTTTGAGTGGCATTATATCCAGATCAGGTAGGAATGCGCGCCAGGTGTGTTAATATCTCAACAGTCAGTACGTTGATCATTAAGGGACTGAAGAGATACTGAAGGACTTCTGCTGCAGTTAGAACGATGTTTGCGGTGAGAGCTATATAATGGGAATCAACAGCTACACTATACTACTCATCTGTATTCAGGAAAGGACTCGTGTTTAGGTACTGAAATGACCGAGGGCGAATACATGAAGGAACCTTGGAGTAAACTGCGGTAAGAAATGATGTCTTCCGTTTTATGAAGTTACCTTCGGCAACTGTGGCGTCTGAGGATTATTGTTATGTGCAACTGAGTGTCTGCATTCAAGGTGCTATTGAAACATATAACCTCTGTGTCGACTGTCTGACTGGACGGTCTTTTCGTCACCCACGTTCTTGGTCCGGTCACTAGTCTTATTTTGAGTCATCATCAGGTAAGAACTTTCGGGAGGATATTTCATCCTGCATGCTTTTTGTTGCAAGCCGGTTCGGCTTTCCATCAGGCCACTGGTCATCTGAATATCACTTGCGACACAGTGGTGGAGGTTAGTGTTGAATAACTGAGACACACGGGAACAAATGTGACCATCAGCTGGATTAGTATCAGTGGCAGAATTCAAACGAACCTAAACTGCACTATGAACCCATACGAGGAGCTCAGAAGTCTAAAACTTGGAATCAGTCATACACCTTCCCGACTGTACCGCATTTAATCAACTTAGTGATCCGGGGTCTGGAGTAACCCAGAGGGCTTGCTCAAGCCGTTGAAACTGGCTGCCAGCAACACTACTACTGGACTTGATACTAAATAGCTTGGCAGATTTTCAGACTTACATGAAACTCACCCTTAACAAGGTTAGTTTTCGACTGAATTCGAGGCACCGATAGGATTCACATAGTCCCTGATAACTGAAACAAAGAATCACGCTGGGATCTTAGAAATTTCACCTTTGGGTTCCTCTGCTCATCCAGTACATTATGTCATACAGCACAGCACCTCATCTTCATCATAGTCATCATCAACATCATAGACAGCAATCCATCAGCGGTTCACACTGATGCTTAACTGCCACACAACCACGAAGAAGAAGAGGAAACAAACCCTGTTAAGGAAGAGAGAGGAAAAAAGGGAGAGAGGAGGGGACCTAATCACTAAAATAGCTACGTCTACATTCAAACATACAACATCAAAGCGCCTACACCTTGCAAACAGACAACCGAGCTATAAGTGAAAGTGAGGCGTCATCAACAAGACAGCTTCCTCACGGCTTTCACTGCCTCGCGTCATTAAGTGCACTCACTTCACAGACAACTCGGCCAAACAACGACAACATTCACGCCACTGCGATCGGTTAGCCGCCATCTCACCTAAAGTTTCAAGCCATCGACTCTGTGAGTCGCGAGGGCTCCAGCCCGGGAAACGAACCCGATCTACAGTGCCCAACCCCTTCGTGAACGATTACATTTGTCTACGCCAGGTTATTGCCTGTCCACCTCGTACCTTGCGCCAATCGGCTGCAACGTCGGCAAACAGTGCTCGATGTGGCAAATGCCTAACTGGCATCCTTAGTCTTGCACAGCACCTACCGAATTAAAGTAGGTTGTTCCTGGTTAGAATTTAGCCAAAGTCTAGACTTTTACAACTGGGCCTCATCCAATTGATTAGATCGTCCATATTATTATTTACTATTAATATTACTGCCATCCTCTGTTATGCCTCTCACTGACCAGGATAGGCAGTTTCATAAGCACGAGAAGTGGGACTGGTTACGAAACTCACATTCACACCAGCAGTTCT
>LUCH01000350.1:12924-64181 GCA_013368495.1 Paragonimus heterotremus | reverse complement strand
TATATATATATATATATATATATATATATATATAGTGAGCAGTACCTATTCGAAACATGCTTTCAACTTCTCTGGGGAGATATCTTAAAGGATTAGACTCCATCAGACATTATTAAACGTATCCGTGTGTTTGAAAGCATATCCTTCAATTACACATCATTCAGTCAACAAGCGAGGAATCGGATCATCAAATAGTGAGATATGTGTCTGTGTACCGTTGGTACACAATCATCCCCCCTAAGGAGATCACCCGACCGAAGACTGTCTGTTTTATAAAGACCACCTTTGTAATTTTGCTAAATGTTTACAACCGAATTACATTGCTACGCACCTCATGAAGTCCGCCTCTGTACAGAAGGTCGTCCGCTTCAGTGGGCTTAACGGTGGTCGAGAAACGCCTAACTTACATTGGTTGATACCATATGTGATTACAAGGCAGTTACCAAATCGACACATGTAGTAATATGGGCAGAACATCTTACGGTATAGGCTAGGGGGATGGAAGTGGAGTGTTGTTCCACCGGATCTGATTCACCTACGAGAGGGTTACACACGTGTGGTAACCAGGTAGACCTCATACTGGCACAGGAAGCTGAGTATTGGTGATGTCAGCAGCTCCTTAAACACCAGCTAATCAATAAAGAGCATCCGTATTAGTAGGCCCCCAGATATCTCAATTGTGATCACCGTCAGATACGATAGAAGCTGTGTTGCCAACTAAGTCAATACCGTCTCGCAATTATTCGCTTCCGTTTGCGGGTACTTCTGTTTACGAGAATACTTACATTGGTGACTCCGAAGTCCTTCGAACTACATTGCACGTCTGATTATCCTGACATAAATGCTGCGGGCTACCTGTATGTGGTTGAGACTTTTGTGTAAATGTTACCAAGTTGGGTCAGAAAACACCCAGTCGAACACCATTGTGGAATAGTCTTACTCATCAAAACTGGTATTTGCTCTGTCACCTCAGTGTCTTCAGTCCATCGTCGTACCGCCGATGTCGGACACATGTTCCGAACTAGTTGGTACTCGCTCAATGCAGAAGCGATGTGTATTGTTAACACACAGCGTACCCTTCTGGGCGCAACTGTATTACTGGGACTGATGACGGTGAACACTGTAACCTTCCATTCCAACAAACACAAAACCAGTGAGTGTTCGCTTACCCGACTTAGAGGATTTGTCATTGTAGGCCCTTATTCAGTGCCGGTGGGCATGTGAAATGTTTTTGCTCGTATTCTTTATCTCATCACACTGGTGCGATCCGTTTTGTTTGTACCATCTTGCCAGTGTTCGGGTTAACTGGACCTCTTTCTGAAACACTGTCGACTTAAAACATAGCAATCTATTAAACGTATCGGAAAACGGAGGCATTCACATAATGAGGAAGAGAGTTCTGCCTCATTGGAAGACGAAATAAAAATTAATGAGAGTGATTGAAAAGGTGAATGAGACAGGTTTATATCAATCTCGTTGAACATCAACGGAAGTGAGTCAGTAAGTAGTGTCAAGATCCGGTGAAAAGTGTTAACAGCGAAAGGAAGAGTTTCTATAACCGCCCAAATAAAGTCATATGCTGTTGGGTCTTAAAGGCCCAACCAAAGCGCTCGCTCGCAAGGAAAGTCTACTCAGAGAAACATTCGTTTAAACTAATGAGACACCAAGGGTTGGAATATATTTATCATCATTGATCGGTTACTCAACCCCAGAAAACGATACAATATAAGTTCACATATGCTGTAAGGTGAATGGGGGAATAAGTTGCAAAACTTGGCAATAGGACGTTCATCGGAACCTATTTTCAATTATGTTGAGATTACACTGTTGAACCAAATATCACAAGATAAGATTTTCGTTACGAAAGAAAGGCACCATCACGGACTATAGGGCTCATAGGAAAGGTAGACGGTACAGTTGTACTTCACAGCCACAATTTGAATGTGACTGAAACAGTATATACTTCTGCTGCCTCAGAGCTAACCATCATGCAGTACATGGGGCGCAATATATAGAAAACAGCAAAACGTGGATGGTGTGTGGTATATTTCAAGGTCGGTCGAACAGCCTGAAAAATAACGGAACAATCAAAGGTTTATATGCTATTGTACAACTTCAACTATCATGATATGATGATACTGATTATAGTTTAGCCTATCTTCCCCACGCATTCATAAGCTGTTGCAAGAGGGAGAAAGAGGGTTATTCATGCTTTTCTGTCTCTGCGTTTGTCGGTTGGTAGATGCAAAAAGAGAAAGTTAACAGAAGTAAACAAAAAGGAAGCTGCTGGCGTGCACTAAAATCAGCAGTCGACATTGAAACAAGTTGAAACAACATTCCAATAGACATTCACATGGCCTGTAGGGTTGGGAGGAAATGGAAATTAGGAAACTTGTAGTGTGAGTTAACCCTCACGCATGTCACTTGAGTAAAAGTTTAACCGTCTCATCCGATGCATGCTTGACCACAGAGTTAGGCAGCAAGTTCCAGTGTGAACAGACCTTAACCATAGAGCAGTTCTATTCACAAAGTAACTTGTGTATTCCGTAACCCGATTTTAACCAGTGACCACTTAAACGTTCATCGTTATTTAGTGGGAGGAGACGTGCCATTGGATGACACGGACTGTAGAATTTTTTTTTTGGGCAATAACGAGGTCCCATCCGAGATGTCAGTAGTTCAATGAGAATTGGCCTAACTCTGCTGAACTGTCGGAATGGAGGACCTTCTTAAATCCCGTAATTCTTCTAGTGACCCCTCTATAGACACTTTCAATAGGTGCCAACCCCTTTCAAGATAAAGGTGCCAAGCCTGTGTTTTCGTTTCACTGTGTGGGCGGAGTATTGAGGTGAACATGGTAAGAAAGCTTTCAGAGTCGAAGGTTTTACAAACTCTTACTAAAAAGTTCAGTGTTATCTGTATCTTTCTAGCCATGGCCGCATAACACATGCAAACACACTATTTCAGTTCGCTACTCGAGTGAGCTACTATAAAATATCTGTAGTTACTTCTTGCAATTCCACATCTTGAATCGCTGCATGATCGTGGGCACTAAAACCTAGTGGTTGTATTTATTCGCACCTCTACACTATCCATTCACGTGAATAGTACTTTGAGGAAAACTGGAAGAATACTTTTTGTACTTATTTAGCTCATTTACGAGTTGGCCATGTCGTTTATCACAAACTCAGCGGAGTTCATAGATCACTACGGATGAATGGGAATAGCTACCAACTGATCGTGTTTCCAGTGAATTTTGCCCATCAGTCATATTACTTTCAAAACCTGATGCAATCCACATGAAGCCACTTGTAAGCGGTATTACACTTGACTCCGTTCAGAAGGGCAACCATGCGTCAGTCATTGCCCCTTTCGAATGCTTCGATAATACGTCTGCGTGTTTCAGGACTGATGCGAGCGTAATTGCGTCCGTCAGCCATGTATACAAGAGGACTAATGAAAATGTTCTCACAAATTGATTCATTCTCATATTACAACTCGAAGTCTACTACGACCGTGAACCTCACTCCTATTGAACGTGAGATCCACAGATATTCCTAACCACTGGTACCCCTTTACTTGTCAAAGGAACCAATACGGTCCGCAGTTTGATGAATTAGTGGGGACAATGTCAGATGATATGTGCTCCATTTTGATCGCTGACCCTGTTCTCATTAAGCAAAGCCACTGATACCCCTTGAATAACTCGTGCCACTTCCTCTATCAAAGTTTCCAATGCGAAGTGCTCTAATTAAGTTTGGTTGTCCCTTCCGGTTAGTTGGACCAACCGCCTTATTACCGTTACGTCCAAGTTTCTAACGTGGAAATTCTAATACACCAAAGTGACGTGTTTTACATGTAATGGAAAATTTTGTGTCTAAAATGGAAACAGATATGTAAAAAGGTGTAGATCTCATTTACATGCTAAAAAGAGTAGCTTTTTATCGCCAACCTGTTGTCCACCACAATTTTGACAGCAAATATGCATGATTTCATATTCGCTGACCTTGCAAGGCAAGTTATTTTCTAAGGTTTAAACAGTTTAGATCGTTCTGTAAGGTTATCACACCTTCCGGACACCCTAGAACATGCCAGCATTTCTTGACGTCAATGTACAGCAACACCGGCGATTTGACTATACCTGATAGTTCAAGGATGAAAAAATGAGCAACCTGAGTCCTACGATGGATCCTTGCGGAACACCATTGTTGTCCATTCATCTTGACGTTGAACGTGTGTTCATTTAGACAATCCTTAAACCGTATGAGTAGGTGCTCATGGAGACCATAATTATGGAGTTTCCTCAATAAGATGAGGGTGATCAGCCCTGTCAAAAGCTTTGGGAAACTCAAGGTAAGCCATATCAGTGATCGGCCTTCCGTCAACAGCCTTGGTTCACAAGCTACAAACAACCAGCGGATTCGTAAAGCAAGAAAATACTTTACGGGAGCCAATCTGTTGCTTGGCGATAAGTTTGAGGCGTTCAACCTTGACCCGGACAGACTCATCGAGTAAACTCTCCATTACTTTAAGGACCACTGAAAGTAAAGCTATTGCATGATAGCTTGTTGAGTCGTCTCTGCATCCACCCTTAAAGATAAGCGCAACTGTGAACTGCTTTCAGCTAAGTTGATAAGGAACGATAAAAAACTACTGCAAGCAGTTCGGCTAATTTAGTGGCGCAGTTTCTCAGAACGACGAGTAATCTCAGGTCTAGATCGTATGATTTGTGAGTTAGTAGGTTC
Source organism: Paragonimus heterotremus (assembly GCA_013368495.1). NCBI lineage: Eukaryota > Metazoa > Platyhelminthes > Trematoda > Plagiorchiida > Troglotrematidae > Paragonimus > Paragonimus heterotremus. Next base: position 59,436 of record LUCH01000350.1, on the reverse strand, counting down.
CCTAATTCGTGACACTGAAATTTGGAGATACTTCAGGTGAGTTGCCTCCTCCACACCTGTACTTGATTAACGTTGGAATCATACAAACCTACAAAACAGTATAACAAATATTTTCCGGGGTATATATTGCACGTGGAGTCACCAGGGATAAACAACAATGGGGTCCGTAAAAAATGAATAATTTTGTTTCTCTCAACAAGGATCTCCTGGGTACACATCTCGGACGTCATTTATTGGATTAACGTTCGTGAGAAAATATATCATACGTTATCATTACTTGTTCTGACGAGGTCGAACTAGGTGTACCAACCTCTTGAACAGTTGCTGCAGAAGACTGCCAGTTTACGTTTTGATGATCATGGAGAGGGCGAACGAATCACGTCTAACTCTAAGAATGATCATTTGTTTGTGGGTGATACTGGGTGATACGTTTGTTGAACAAACGTTTGAGAACTCATTGGATGTGAACTGAGTATTTTTGTCTGAAACAGTTTTGACCTCGGGGAAACCCAATCCGCAGAAAAAGCTTCTCAGATACCGAATGGTGGATTGGTCAGTCGATCTTTCTATAATGCCAACTTATGACCACGTAAATATAAAATCAACAAAAATCTGAAGATAAACATCATTGATTGGCTCAGTGAAGTCAGTATGGACTCGGTTCCATGACTTTCTCGGACGGTCAAGGCTGTGGTTCAACTTACGAAGGCGATTTCGAAATCGGTGTACACTGACTGCGTTCTTTAACCATTTCTCGAACGTCGCGGTCCGTAAAAGGTCAATAAGCATAACTGCCCATGGAGGATTTCATCTTCGTCAATCCGGGGCGTGCCTCCAAATGAGTTCGGGATCATTATTCTTTCAGTGGACGAAAGAACTTCATCTAGGATTGACAATGAATCATGTCTTATAAAGAATTCGCGTAGTTGCGGTTCGTGTATGTTTTTTGGCCATCCCTGTTTTAGAAAGTCTTTGAGTTGGATGACAATATCATCAAGATTAGAAGCATTTTCGAAGATGTCTGCAACAGAGTCTGTGAACGCGCAATGTGCAGACAGGTAGATGTAATAACCAGCTCGTCGTATGTTTTATTTCGTGCAGCGATCAAAAGGCACAACATGTCTGAGTGCCTTAGTTCTGATGAAGACGTGTGTTCAAATTTAAATTAATAGCCCATAAGAATGGTGGCCCATTTTTGAGGATGGTTCACAGTGTGCATGGAAATTCCCTTATTGCTGTTAAGAATGAGTAACAGCGGCCGTCTCGGTCTGAAGTGAAATTTTTTGCAATGAATCGTTTTATGACATTTCCACACAGCGAAAATGAAGGCTCATGCTTTTTCTTCAGTTTGACTTAAATTATGTTCTACAGAGGTTATCGACCTGGAGACATAAACAATCGCTTACTGTGATCCACTCTGGAACCTGCGTAGAATTACAGCTTCTGTTCCTAATTCGTACTCATCTGCTGCTACAGTAATGTGGAATGATGGGTCATAATGTGTAAACAATAATGCTGATGACCAAATTGATTGTAGTAGTTTGAAATTCAGGCGTCCAGATCCATTCAGAGTTGCACAAAGTAAATTATCAGATGGAGTACGATACATGTGTCCGTCAGATACAAGGTTGTTGCAGTAATTAATCATACCTAACTATGAACAAAGGGTATTAACGTCAGTGGTTGGTGGCATTTCAAGAATGACTAACATTTTCTGGATCCGGATATCGTCTGTTAGATTCAACAATAAAACCTAGGTAACGAAAGGTGCGAGAGGAAAAAAAAGAACATTTCCCCATGAGGATGTTCAGTACGCTTCGTAAGTACTTTTAAGTGATTGAAATGTTCTTCCACACTGTAACTGACGATTATGGTATGGTCCATGTAAGCGGCAACGAGTAACAATCCAGAAAGCATTCAATCTGAGTATCACTGGAGCACACTTTACCCTCAAATGATAGTCGACTACGGCGATTTGATCCCTTAGGCATAGTTATTATTAACCTGTATTTCGACCTATCATGCACTTGAACCTGCAGATAGACATCAGAGGAATACATTTTCAAAAACGTGTCTACCAGTGAATATTGTGAAGAGGTACTCAGGTGACATAAGAGTATACCGACAGGTTTCTAATGCAACATTTAAACCTGTGGAAAAATCTCTGCAGACGCACAGTGATCCGTTCGACTTTTTCATGACTATTGGCACTGCCCTACTCTGAATAGTTAACGGGGCTAATGACACCTGCCGATTCTATGCAGTCTAGTTCTTTACTGACCTGTTCAATGGCAGCACACGGTATTGGTCGTTTGGACCGAAAAACGGCCTTTGCATCTTGCTTTAGATATAACTTCGATTTTGCTGTAGTGCATAGTCCAGGAAAAACTGTTCTGTTTGTAATTTGACGATAAGTTGAGAAGTAATGATAGAATGCTCAAGGCCACCGATTCCTCTCTCAATCTAGACAGAACATTTTTAATGTCCTTGGCAGTCGAATTACAAAAATATGTTAGTGGAACAATCTTGAAATTTCAATTTCTCAATCCACTGAATGTAGGTTAGATTACGTGGGCAACTGTTTATGACACATGCCATTGCGGACACTTTACGGCCACAAAAATCGCATACACAGTTTGCGGTTCCTGGAATAACGATTTGACCACCAGAAGAAGTATTATAGGCTAGGTTGTCAGTAACTTGAAGTTCTGGGCATCCTAATGTTTTCCATGAACAACGTGTGATAATCGTAACGTATGAAGTGAAATCAAACTGGACTACCAATGGAATACAATTAACAATGGGCGTAAATTTACGCCGAGGTGCAAAATCTGTGGCATAAGTGATTGTGAGGACAATACCACATGTATCAAAGACTTCTGTACGATCCACTGATTGTTTGCGATAAGATCCTTTTACCTGAAGACCTGCTTGCTTATTATGGCAACAATATGCTTGTTTGTGCCCTGTTCGACCACACAGGTTGTAAAGTTCGGTTCATCTACGGCCAGTCTTCCAGAGAATGCCTATCTCCACATTTCCCCCATGCAAAAGAAGGCGTTGGCCGACAGTTAAAAGGCGGGCCTGGGGAAGAAACACGTGATCCTGATGAGCTTGGTGTAAACTGCAGTCACTTACCTTGGTTTAAGGTTGAGCCCTTTACTATCGACTCGGATTCAGTGTTTATGTTAGTCATCATCTGCCATTTCTCTGTGGTTGTCTGAAGGGTGAGCTCTGAGGCACTGTCACGTTTCGACAGAATGCGGTTCCGGATTTCAGCACCAGAAGCCGACTGCATCCTGATCACAAAAGGCAAACATTTGAACTGATCTATTGTAAACTCATTCAAGTTGAATCGATCCATCTCTAATTTGATTCTGCCAGCATCAAACACAATCTTCTGATTCCTGCTGCTTGACTTACAAGGTTTGGAATAGTGAAGAACGAACGCTGAATATTTGTGTGAGACACTTAATTGTTTCTACGAAAGTTATATCTGTTAGCTACCGAGACAGAATTAAATTAGCATATCGCTGGTGTTCAACAACACCGAGTTTGTGCATCAATAATCTCATCTCGTTATTGTCTTCTCAACTTGCACAATCCAAATCTTATGTATCATGTTGTAGGATATCCACACCAAATTTAGTACGAATGAAGTCAAACAGTATTCCTGATCCTGGTTCATATCGAAATTCCGTGATGGCATGGACAAAGTTATCACTGGTTAATTCTGATGGACCTGACCGATGCAACGAACACTGTTTCATCTTTTTTGTCAGCGTTTCGATGAGTTTATTCAGTATCTGGAGCATTTGCATAAACATATCCATGTATTCTACCATGCTTAATTGAACGCATGAGGTCAATTATATCGCCACTGGCGTATCCCTAAGTCGCCCACAAAGCAGAAAAAACAGACTGCCCGAGCTTTAGATCATTTTATGTCCGAATGCCGACATCGAGTAACTCATGCACACGACCACATGTCAAGCCAGAGCGAGAACAACAACCGCTCTGAGCCAATCACAATCAAGGTTAATGAATGTACAATCGATCATGCTATCCGCTTGTGCTGACTGTTGTAGCCTCCCATACATCGAGTGGACAAATGCACCTAACTGTCAAACAGTGTCTTAAACAGCGCCCTCTTGTATTATGTCAGTTAAAAGTTGGGAAAATCTAAGTACTGCCCGGTCCACTTTGGTTTGTGCTAATCAGAGCGTCCAACTGGACTTTCCGCACCTACCGACAATAGAACTTCTAAAGCCTCACTCACCGAACTCAACTGAAACACCTGATGGTTCGTGACGACGAATGGTAAATCAAAAGCGATTCTACGACAGAGGAGACGACAATCTGCCAGCTGTACAGATAGGTGACAAGATAGGAGTACAGTTCGTTCCAGAAAACCCACGGCAGTGAACAGGAGGGATGTTGGTGCAGTACTGTGGTTGTCGATCATATGAAGTGGAAACCGGAAGAAAACTGAGGGGGGAAATGCGGGTGCATTTGAGAAAGCGGGTAATGCTGGATACAAGTTGCCTCTCTACAAATGGGAAAGTGTTACGGAGAACCACGGGTGGACTATGCTGTGAGAAAGAGTAAGATGTAAAGGGATTGGTTTGGACGAATTCATCTACACAAGCTCAACCAATAATTGGCGGAAGGCTACTTTAAGTCACTATCGGCAGCTCGAGTAAACTGGCATGTAGAAACAATGACTAATCCGGATGTCCCTCTGGCGAAACGTCGGAATTTGTTATAAGGGTGTAGTACGTTGAAGAGTTAGTCACGGTTGACAGCACGCTTAATATTCAGCGTTCACAAGTAGAAACACGATGAGGACTGTCTCGCAAATGTAGGAGACACAAATCAACGAAAAGCGTGTATTGGTACAAAACATACCGAGAGAGTCAGAGTTACATCATGTCCCCATTTACATACATAGGGGGTCTTAAGACCCGGGAATAAACCATCAACCATAAGTGTTTCCATGTTTATTGAACGCTGAATTCGGATTGTGGTTGGTTCTCTCTTTTATTCCGCTGCACAAACGTTGCCAGCTTACGTATTGGAGGATCTGGAAAGAGGGGAATGGAGTACACGTGATAAAACTAATTGATGTCACGCTAAATATTACTACACTCCTTCTGCACGCTGAAAGCACTGGCTACAGTGCTTTGGATTGTCTTCCCTCTGGTGACATAGTGCACGCCCTACCTACTTTCATATCAGCATCATTAATCGTTCGACCTTGTCATGTAGTATATGGCTTCAGCCGACTGAAATGCACCACTATGAATCCGATCTTGTTGTCGTTAGCTTCAGGTGTAATACAAGTGGATTCGGATAGAATCTCATGCACACTGTACGATCTTTTTACTCGCGAATCAATTTTTTTGAATTTCAATTTACCGGCAATTCCACGCGTAGCCAGACTTTACCATCGGGATAAAGGGGCTCTCATATGTTTCCCTAATACAGTAAATCTTTTTGTCTCTGCTAGCTTCGCCACTTGAATGCAATATTCTAAAATCGGCAGACTGTTCGACAACAATCTGGGAACAAGCACATCGGATAGTAGCTGCATCCCTTCCCGATAGAAGTTGGTGTGGTGACGGTACTATAGAAAAATGGATGTCAGACACGGTTTCTTCCGATGATCCGGTGATTTCTGAATTCATAAGCGCCTCTGGGAGGAGCTTCAATCCACGACTAACGATTTCCACGGCACTATTGATCTGTAGATGATAAGTACTCATCCTCATTATCTTGATGTACGGAATTCGTGCATCAACAGACTTCCGAAACTTGATTATCCGTCAAACTGCAACTGAATCGGGGCACCCAAGCGAGATAATTTGACCGAAAATGGTTTCGGCGGTTGTTGCGCTGTTTATCCTTGGCACTATCATGGCTTCGCACTGAACTAAAACAAGTTGTCTAAATGCATCCCCTGTTAAAACAAACAAGCTACAAGCTGAGGCGAGCCGGCCTATCGGAAAGTCGGGGCTTCAGTTCCAATCGTATTGTTTCATTTTACTGATGCATCTTGTTTATAGACTAACTCGTGGAAATGCAATAAAACTGACATTTGTTTTGTGCCACAAATTCTATTTTTGATTCCACTTCGGAAGGTAGCCAGTCTTAATAATATGTCGGACAAACGACACGTGGCTATAACTGAAGTAGATGGTCCGTAACTGCGTACCTCAGAAACATTCCGCAATAACACCGAACTGTCAGTTAGACTTACAAACGTGGATCTTGCAAATGTCCAACAAAACAATCACGGATGTCTACTTCCAGATACCAAAGGCAAAAGAGTCTGCATGCATAGCCGACTGTCTCAACTTTTCGAATACTGGTCTGGGTAGGTCACAGCGATTTTCATTGATGGCTGAATTGGTTGGCTGCCGCGTTGAAAAACGGCTCTCCCGTAAGTGAGTCAACGTCACTTCTGTTGTGCTCACCACGTGAACTATTAAGTTACTATAATTGGCATCTGGTAAAAATGATAGTAAAGACCTACTGGATTCAGCCTCTACACAAACCGGATACATGAGCTTGCAACAAGCCAGTTCAACGAAACTGTAAGGTACAACTTCTGGATTGGACAAACAGTTTCACCATTCACCAAGCACTTTGTTTTTTATTGAACCAGTCAGTTCACAGCTTGTGACGTCGCATGTAACATTGATATCAGCTAATGACATTGATTTCTTTAATAATGATATAGATCTGAAAATCCATGAATGTTAACTGATTACTACAATCAACCGTGGTCTTCTTAACACTCACAAAGCTGTTCAAACACTTTTTAAGATTATTCAAACTCCTTAAACCCTGGCGTTTTAGCCTGACACCGTGGAATAGAACTGCCTGCAACTGAGTAACTAGACCTTCACGCTGGTCTGTATAAAACCAAAGAATGGATGAAATATTCGATCTGTTGTCGAGACGTGAAAAAGGAACATAACTCAATATTTATTGTTGCCATCAGTGGTCATCGGTTATATTCATTTCTAAAAGGTCCACTCTATCCGGACCTTCCAGTTTTCTTGCCATTCGACGAACTGAATTAACTGCTGTCCTAACAAAGGCTTCTGGTAGATTTTCAAGCCACACAACTTGAAAAGTTTGATTTGATCCTGCGTTTAACGAGTAGTAGATTCCATGAGCTCCTTCAAATATGAAATTAAGTGGTCGATTGCAATTCAGGCAATAAGCTGAACAGAAACCTACTTGATCGACTAATTGTTGATGTTAGTGACACAGACTAAAGTCTAATGATTACATTTGACATAAATTTCCAAGAGGCATGAAAAACGTGCTAACAGAAGGAGAATATGAATGCCGTTGGTGCTGCCCGAATGTCATAATGTCTCAGCAGACCAAGAGGTATGCTGCAGTGAAAATCAAAAGATTAACACGCTTCCACAGTTTCCTTAGGTACCAGTCATCATTATCTCCAAGAGTTGATGAACAATTATTTCTCTTACGGTAGGGTACACTTACGATCGTCTAGTCTATTCCTTATTGCTGTTGATTATTCATGTGGTAAGTCGGGTTCCATTAAGAAGGTATAAGAAAGTCAGAATTATCACCTAAGTCAAGTACAGCGGCAAAAGTCTTAGGACATTCTGCTTCTATTTATACGTTACAAATGAATTCCACAGGTCAACAACCTCTCCAGGGATACCTCATATTCAAGTCTGATCATAAGTACGAATCAATTCTGGACGCTTAAAGTGGTGTAGTGAGGAGGAGCGATCGTACGATACTAGTCACACCACTGCTATTCAGTAGTGGGCGCCAGAGCATAGATTTTGACATTGACGTAATTACAGGAAAAATACAAGAAGGAAACATCGGAGTGAAGAATCGCACGAAATGGTTTTTAGTATCTAGGGGAACGTGACGGAACTGAGCATTGGCGTCTGTGGCAACCGTGACGTTATGGGTCCAGTACCGTACGCAGATGAGTGTTTTTGTTTGTTGTCATGTTTAAACGCATAGTCCATATGTTGCTTTCCTGAATAAATAACCTTTGTGTCATCCGTGTTCTTGGATCACAACAGTAGTCAGTCCACTAGTTGAAAATCACTAATGAATCCTCTGACTTCTGATGCTCAGATGCGATCAACTATGGCTGCAATACGTGGCATGTTGGGCGCAGGAAAGGATGGTCATTGAATGAACTGTTGTGGTAAAAACCTATTCACTTTATCGGATTTTCAAATCTCAACGTAGAGAACAGTCTGTCGGCTGAGAAGTCCGAAGTCGTTTTCAACTGCATCATTATTTGATAAACAGTTGGATTGTTATACCTTCCATCGTTCATCAGGTTCTTTGTTCACTCATGAACCAATCGCATTACAGTTCATGACATCACACGCTACTGCTGTCAGCCGCTGATGGGTTCTGATTTCTGTAATACTGTTGTGACTCTATAAATCTAGACTGTTGTACCATGAATATCAGCTGTTTATTGTAACCGGTCTGAGATCTTTTCCTTATTGTTTGCGCTAGAGGTACCAGCCTAAATATTGTCCCTAGGGCTATACAATGTCCTTGACCTATAGTATTTCAAAAGTACCTACCCAAATCTTTTTACATTTATCCATCTCCCCCTCGCTTTCGGGTTCCTTTGTAGAATATTCTTTTGCTCACTTTAGGTGCATCTGGAAATGAATAACTAGTTCACTTTGTATGGAAACAGTTTCAAATTCAGAGTAAAATTTTACAAGTAAACATAAATACTCTCTGATTGAAGACTGGTTTTAGTTTGCCATGACCTTTTGTTCTAGCTTAACGTCAAGCCTCGGTATCGGTGGAACTAAGAACTGTTCAAATAAGCGGTTTTGCTTTTCAAAGTTAAAAAGGACTATGACATACCTATCGGTACTGAAAGTCTTCAGTTTCCTACGGCATACAAACTGTTCATTGCCACCCTGTCCTTGTTGTAGCATGCCTACTGCTAACAGGCAGTAGGTCTTTCAAAGCTCATAGGGCATATGCGCACACTTGAACAGTTATCATTTCGTCTGTAGTATGGGCGTTCTTTTGGGGTACAGGAGAGAGAGTTTCAAAGGAATGGGCTTCAGAATAATCTAGAAGGGGGGAAGAAACATATATTCAGCGAGTCAAGATCACAGTTTGTGTATGAAGGCAGCAAACTTGTGCGCCGGGTCTGCCTTAAATAACCCCGTTTTTGAACGAAATTCATCCGATGAATGGGCTCGAATGTAGCCAGGGTTAGCCGGCAAAGTACACACCTAGTCACTGGCTATTTTATCCAGATGGCAGGTAGATATGGTCAGAAGTGGATGAACATACTGATGTGTCTGAGGCGAATGCATGTATCTTTAACCTAATGACAGCAACTTCGATGTAGTTGTAAGACGTGTACGGTGTGGACACACTGGGAGCACAGTGATCTCTAAAGAGTTAGGCATCATGGCAGTCCTGTTGAAGAACACTAGTTTGTAACATTTACTGACTCACAACACGGCGCGAACATCTGTGTTGAGGCATAGCAAACGTACTTAGGAACAAATTTAATTAATCAAGGGAGGATGCCCATTTTGATTTCAGATAGTGTAGTGAAGACCAGTGATCGTACCATAATACTCATACGACTACTATTCAATTACGAGACAAGAGCACGGGTTTTAACACTGGGGTGGCTGCAGTAAAAATACAGGAAGAAACATTGGAGTGCAGCTGGGCATAAAATGGTTCTCGGTACGTATCGGAACTGAGCACTGACGTCCGTGGTAACTGTGACGTTCTGGGACCAGTGTGGTACACAGATGAGTGGATTTGTTTGTTTTCATGTTGAAGCGCATAACTCATCTATTGATTTTCTGAATAAGTAACTTTTGGGTCATCCACGTTCGTGGCTGACAACAGTAGATGGTTATAAGTGAAAAAGAGATTGAAACAGCAGTATGACAAACAACTGTTTTCAATCGTTCTTTCTCAACGGAGTCCATCAAAACGTTTCATGAAACAAGTAGCAAAATACAAGAAGCTAATGTTAATCAGTGACATTAGAAACACCTGTTAAAATCCACATAACTGGCCATGTTTTTACCAGACATCGATTGGATGTCACGTCACACAGTCAATATCAGATGGTTTTGTGCAGTTCGACTGGTCATTACTGATCTGTGGCCATGGGAGTTTCAAGGCCTGAACAAATGCTTTTGTGAGGATGCGGGTTGGAATTGGGCAGTCAGACTGCAATCGATTTAATGTTCGTTAAACTGTGCCGAGGGACTGTTTTAAGTTGAGTGAAGGTAATTTTGTAGATAACCTAGAATGCTTTGACGACGCCTACGGGATGGTTGATGCTGAGATTTGGGACAGTAGAGCTGATGAGTTACTTACAGCAGTCGGTTCCAATCAAAGCCAGATGAAGTTCTTTGATCCTTTTTCGTGAGCATCGTGTCGTACGCTGAACACATTCTACAGTACAATAGCAGCATGACAACGAATACATGGGCCTTGGTTGACCGTGAACTGAGTGTTTGTCTTTCAGGTTCAATCTTAACATTAGCGCGATAGTGAACCAACTGCGTCTTAACGATCGGTAGATGCAGTGGTTAACCTGATCTGCTATATGAACATTTAATCAACTAGCACAGTGGATGAGTTCATTTGCGGGAGTAAAAACTCAGCATCGTTAATTACAGAAACTCCCAAGCATTTGACTTTATTCAAGTGGAACACAAAAGTCTCATGTCTCCAATATAGATTGATCCAAACAGAGGCAAAGTCACCTCGAAAAGAGAAGATATTTACTCACAATTGAGACCGTGAGTGACGGGAAAGTGTTGTTCACAGATGGAGGCGCTGTGAACCAGATAAGATTTTAACCTCGTCCATCGTCAGACATATATGCTACGTTTTTTGAGTGAACTGATGACCATACAGAGATTTCTTAATGGAAGTAGTGAAATATACTCGTGATACTGAAAGTCCTGTACGTCGTTACAAGCGACATTGATAAGCGAGAGCCTTCGTATGTGTTTGGCTCGTGCGCCGAATTGTGTGAGTTTACCGAACCCAAAGCGGATGGACGAATCTTTCAAACAGATCTTACCTCCTTGCAACGAACAGCTCCTGTCAGTGACCGTACATGACGGATCAGTCAGCAGTGTGGAACGACACGAACACCAAATGAACAAAAACACGACCACTTATGGACATCGGTCGTAATCACCTGAAGATTAATCGGTATTGTGCAAACAACGAAGTCAGACTGTTCTGTATCTTCTAAATCTCCCATATTGTAGCGGTTTTGTTTCTGGAAGCAAGCCATACGTACTTTGCTTCATTGAATTACGTTTGCATCTTTTCGTAAAATGCCCTGAAGTTGATGGTGTTTTTTGTATCATGACGACTCAACTATCAATTGATCTAATATTCGAAGAGATTGTTGTGGGGAATAACTCCATGGTACTAATCAAGACTGGACACCAGCGTACTTTTCCTTCTGTAACCCATGACGAACACGTACAGGCCGAATCTATTGTTTTGCATATGCTAGTAAAGTCCCGGAGTATAATAGGCATGGTAACTGTATCCAAGCCAGTTTGTTTCGGTTACTCCACGAATCCGGTATATGCGTTTCTAACCACCCTTTACCAGCTAGCCAGTAGTTACGTTTACTAACCTGTCTATGCGCACGTTTGCCATTTTACCCAGTGATATCCCATATGCCGTTGAAAACTACAGAAACTACTTCGGATATCTTAAGTTGACATCGAGACACGCGAAGATGGAAACGGTGTAAATATGCTTGATAGCCTTGATAAACTTATTCCTCTTTTCACGAGTTTCATGGGCTACGTCATTGAACTCAGAACTCTACTGTGATCCACGAAGTACTTAGCCCTTACATACGGAACATAACTCAAACACATGCACGCATATCCTTACTTTCGATTGCACATTGAGTTTACTCTATTGTTGTAGACTGTAATAAAATCAGTCAGGCGCAATCTCCTCAGACAAAACTCCCTGTTTAATAGATGGAAACCAATATTTCCCATGATCACCAAGTTCGATTCGGAATATGTAAGTGTCATCTGGTCGTTCGTATAGCTGTTCGTCTACTGTCAGCTGCGACATCCCCACCTTAGACAGCTACAAACCATTGTGAATAAAAGTGACACATTACAGAGTCAATCAGTGATGATTGGCGATTGTTTATTCAACTCGGCAATAACGACTGATTATCTACTTTGGACATTGTGTGGACTAAATGTTGTTGGCTACCAAGAACTAAACCTTGTTTCATGTAACATAGTTTACCATATGCAAAGATAGAAAAAGAGTGCTGTATCAAAAACTATGAATTATGAAAAATGTTTCATTACAATACTTTGGGTCCCGTTAATTGTGGTTCATTTCATTTTATCTGGGTTCATCCCACTTTTAAGGTGCTGTACTAATTCGGAAAATAGTCACTGCCTTTACTTTTGTAATGAGGATGGGTGATCGCATTATGCTACCTACACTTCTACTCAGTAGTGAGGTATGAGCATGTGCTTGAAGATTGAAGTAACCGGGAGGAAACATAAGAAGAAACATTGGAGTGCAGTTCGGCATAAAATGGCTCTCTACATACAGGAACTGAACATCGACAATCGTTTCAACAATGACTTCCTGTAATTAATAGTATATGCAAATGAATGTGTTTGTTATTGTGTTGAAACTTATATCTCATTTGTGTTTTTCGGATAAGCAGTCCTTACATCATCCGTGTTCTCGGCTCCCAACACTTGCAGTAGTATATGTGATAATGGCTTATCTACCACCAGTGACTGCTTGCATGGTGCTGTCAGAATCAGAACAAACCTAATAACTCGGGGTGATTAGACATCTTTACTGATTCCTGCCCGTCAGACGAGTTCACTTGTAAACTAAAGACCATTAACAGGTAGCAAGGGATTCTATTTGGTATACTTTGATCATCGTTTGTAGTTGACGGCAGACTTCTGGTTCAAATAGACTTCACTTGGTCTCATTTTAAAAGAAACACTTGAGAGTGGTTTCCTGGTCGTAAGAACTCATCAACAATGCATATCCTTGACACCGTCGAGTTCTGAAACTAGGTTGTGATTTCAAGGGGGAAACCGTGTTAACCACTATATAAATAGTTTACTATTCGCCACGGTTGAGCTGTTTTGTGCAAACGTTCAGCCACGCTCGTTGCCTGGCTGAAATGTTTATGGTATTGCGAAAACCACAAGTAACTGGAAGCCAAATTTTTTCGGCTGCAAGTTTTTCTGCGTCTTATCACCACCGGTTGGCTTCAAAGGCTCGGAAACACCTACACCTACTCTTGACCAATAACCAGAGTCAAATCATATAGAGGAAGCTATCCTTAGACACGTTTAACCGGTCACTACCTAAATTGGGTTAGACAACCTCGTGAGAAACCGGAAAGTAAGCTGATGGACAGTGTCAACGTCCCGGTTACACAAAACACCAGTTGAACTGACTAGAAGGTTGCGTGTGTTTGCATGCATGCATTTGTGCGATAAGAAGTGAATTTTGCAGTCACGTTCATAAATCACCTCGACAGGGACAGGTGACATGCACATATCAAACATCTGCATCCACACGTCATCTCATAAGACCTGATGAGCGTGTGTGTGAGCCTGTGTGTGTGTGTGTCTGTGCATACGTTTCAGTTTACAAATAGCGAAATAGGTGGGGCATTGCTCTAAGCCAGGTTTGCCCGGAAGGTGTGATATTTCTTCAAATCCCCAAGGATGTTCCCTAACTAACCACTTCACTAACCAAACACAGCATATCACAAACAAGGGCGTTTGTGTGAGTGTGCAGAACACTTGGAAAATAAAACACTCAGGGCTTTTTTTCTGTAGGAGTTGAGGGAGGTGATTGCGAACTGTTGCAGAAGTGGACCGAAGGAAACAACAATAAGACAGCTGTTCTTGTGTAATTAGACAAACTGATCTCGTCGAGAACAGTTTTGTCATGCTGAGAAAAAGTATCATGCAACCAACTCGTTTTTCTTAGGAACACATTCGACTTTAGTGCGTGACAACACGTTGTGAATTATTTACTCATTAGGTATATTTAGAAAGGCGCAATGAAAGTGTTAATATCACTGTCATATATGTTAGAGCGACCCGTACCTCTTGCCAACAAATGAACTCCTACATTCTCTAGTTATTGTTACTCTGTCCGTCTTCTTGTATTAGGAGAACTGCGACTGAACAAAACATTTCAAACTGGCCCCGCGATGTATTGACACATACACCCAACGTTTGGACCCATTCAGTGCACTGTTAACACCAGTTTATTTTGACTTTATACTCGTGGCTCGGTAGGCAATCTCGCGCGCTTTTTAGAAACATTATTAGAAGTAATGGTGGTTTGAAGAACAGTCTGGCTTGGGTTAATCATCATCGGCCACTTACATAATACTTTACATTATTATGGTTGACTAGCCAGCAAGGTAAAGAGCAATTTGTTATATAATCACTTTGGAAAATTCTAAACTAAAGGGCATTCGGGTGGTCAAATTGAACTTCGGAGGTATCAAGCGAGTAACTGTGCGTCATGAGAACCGTAGGAGTTGGACAAAGTTTTCTGAGCTCACAAGTGCGAAATGTGAAACTGAATTCCGTTCGTTACTACGGTGGGCAGAACACGAAATTGGTGTCTTTTGGAATGACGACGGTAAATGGGCTGGAAAGTCACTTCCGGTGAGACCTATCGGTGATCTTTTGCATTTGTTGCTTGTGCCAAAGTTGCACTAGTGTGGGAACGACCGCATAATTGTGAATCTCGTGAAGTTATAATGTGTACAATGTGATAAGATGTTATACTCGGAATTAGGGATCATAGCTGGTCTGAAATCTTCCTTATGAACAATAAGGAGGACACCTCGGAGTAGTTACAGTAGGCAGTTTTTTTAGGCTACAAGAACAAGAATTTATAGGTGTACACGACCCTTGAAAATAACAGTTTGTCAGTGGGTGACATCACTATCATATGCAACATCGAAAGCTGTAGGCTGATTGATTCGATAAGGAACAGAGAACTTGGTGAGTAACGAAAGATATAACATTGAAGCTGTTTGTCTAGTCCTGAAGTTACATTTTAAAGTGCCATTGGACTGGTTTGCTGCTAGATTGTCTGTTGTGTCGGGGTGTGGATAAAGCGTTAATCGAATAGGTTATCACCATACAAGGATAGAACTTAGTCGAGATTATTTCAGAGGCTGCTATATTTTATAGAAATTTTATAATATTTAACAACATATGTAGTTGATTAACATGACTGTTGGTTTTTCTATGTATACATCCATTCTTGCTGTTCATTCATACCGAACTTGATGGCATAGGGTCCATCCAGTGAATATTAGACTAAGCGAGTAGCACGTGATTTTGTTCAACAGTAAGTGAACATCAATCAGGACTGGTCGTAGTTGTAATATTTCCACAGACTTTTCACTCATTCTCTTTTGGAAAAAGACATAGCAGTCAGCTCTAGTTCTTGTTGTTGTCCCACGAAAGCATGGCCCGAGTTCTAATCTCGGTTCTTTTAGGGGTATATACAGGCAACAAGATCAAAACTCGGTCCCAGTATTTCCTTTCGAAAGTGACTGGATGAAAAGCCCATGAGAACGTGAAGGCTACGATCGATTGTGAATGATGTTTAACTTGTCTTATTAGATATCGATAATATCATTCGAGAAATAACAATACATGTCACGTGACCTGTGTATGAGGCTAAGTTTAGGTGCCGGCAATAGTGCTGGATAGCGTTTAGATCAATAATGTTGATTGGTAACGGCAAAAGTCCTAATTTACCGTCTATTAAATTTCAGTAGGTTTTCTAAATACAACAAATATCAACATTGGACTAGTTTGCTAAGGAACTTTGTTGCCTACGTAACATAACATAGCGTATTACCCGGGTAGATAACAACAGGCACCATCCAGTTTTGTAACAGTTATTCATCTTTTTCAAGATCCCATCAATTGCCTCAATGAGCTTATCCAGGACACATTTGGTTGTAGAATATTTAACAGATGGTTAATGTGTGATAGCAAATTAACATACATCACTGTTAATGAATGATCTTATTTTCTTGTTGACAGTTAACTTTTACCGAAGAAAGTTTCAGAGATAATTTTCAACCCAACGAGTGCAACCATCAAGGGTTAATCTTGAATGAATGTTACCAGTTCGAAACAAATCAAACGTCAAAACTGTAGTGAATGGGTCTCTGTTCTTAGGAAGGCTTTACAGCTTCGATTGTTTTGCATGTCAGTAAATGTTTGTTTCGGACTTGCAATTTGTTTTACTGACTTTAAATATATAATACTTTCTGTAAGAAAATTCATTATTAAAGTTGAGCAATTTTGACCTGGGTGGAATTGTGAAAAATTTCTAAAATGATTTTAATAATGGCTCGTGTAATATTATCATAGTGTTCTAGCCCTTCTCTTACTTTGTTTCCACAATGTTTGCATGGATCCGTTTCAAAGAGTTTTCTGTAACAATTTGTATACCAAGGAAAACAGATTAGCATTTTTTTCACTCCTCACTATCCTGATTAACGTTGTCAAAGTAACAATCTCTAGAGTATTGTAAAGTCTTATTGGTCAACCTTCCGCAGTTGATCCCATGAGCTAAAAATCGATCGGCTCTCAACATTTACCTGGCTTAGGTCTAGCTATAAGCAGCAAGTACGTTTCAAATTGATGAGTGCCTTTTCCCTGCCATATAAAGACAGTTGCTTTTGTCTGTATGATAGACAAAGATTTATGACCGCTAGCTATGTGAAATAAATGATTATTGCAGATTTGGTGTTTTCTGGTTATACTGCAGAAATATTTAAAGGGTAATCAGTCAATCACTGACTCAGTCACTGACTCATTCACTCGAACATAAAGTTAGGTCAATGGCGAACAGATAATCTGGGTTGTTTCATGAAAGTGTGGCTGGAGTTTAAGTCCAAGTTGTGACAAGAATATGCACTGCTGACGAGTTTTAACGAGGTCGAAACTTGAACTTAGTGTTTCTTTTCGAAAGGGTTTGGTTAGAAAGTCCATAGGATTATGAAAAGTACAATATTTCGAGAGTGACGTTCAAATTAGCTAAACCAAAACTGTCCACTACCTAACATTAATCAAAATACCTTCCGACGGTTTCAGTGCTATCCATGTTTTCAGCTTGAAGAGACGTCCAAATCACTCAGTTGTCGATTGGAGTTAACAGGACAGTTATAGTCTTCTGTCGAAGTGATCGGGCCACCTTAGCAGCACTATCTAGAGAATGTGGCCTGGCCTTTGAATGTGGTGATTCTGGCATACTTAATGCGAAACCAATAATGCTCCAGTCAACACGGTTGCCCCAGAGATTGTTGCCAGAGTTCAACCCCCGGACGTAACACAAATGTATCTCCAACGAATTCTGACAGTAGCAAATCTCAAATGTAATGCTTCTTTTCGAAAGAGGCTGACTGGAAAGTCTTTAAAAATGCAAAAGTCATTACTAACCATGTGATGTTCAGTCTATATTAACTAAAATACCCTGTTACTTTTCAGTAAACTAATTTACACTGTGTCCATGTATATACACATTGCCATTTGTTAGCTTAAAACACGTTGATTAAATTACCGTTCACGTCAGCGTCGTCATAGGGATACTGTAAGCTTTTCTCTGTTCATGCTTGAATTCCCTTTATGAGAAGTACTCCGTTTATGTAGTTTTCAGAAGAAAACAAAATGAAGTTTGAGAACTTAACAGAATGAATGCATGTAGACTGTAACAGCCTATAAGGCTTTCTGTATTAATCTCTTCCATTACTTCGACTCTACCTCTCAGATTCAACAGGTCACCTTCCGTGAATCATCGGTTTGTTCGAAGGACTTTATTTGGCCAAATATACAGTGAATACGAATGAACAGGTCATCAAAAGTCTCCAAGTTAGCTACATCAAATGAAGTTCCCAAATATCATTGATGTACTTGTGATAACTAATACAGAACAGGAAAAATTTAAAACAGGCAATATCGTATACACTAACCAAATATGTAGTCGTGTTTCATGGAAATACTTGCAGATGAAAAAAATAATCTTGTGAAAGACAAGCAAAAGTAGATTAAAACAAACATTACGGCAATTGTGTTATTAGTGTAAAGACAACGTGATTCGTTTTGGCTAGTTCCAATTTTCAATTGACCATGAATGTCAGCCTTTGAAATTACTGCTCAACAGTTCTAGACTGTTCCGAGTGTAACGCGCACAAGTTGCTAATATTGGACAGAATTTGAACGCACTCTTTCGGCCTTTTAGAACGATGAAAGGATTGTCTCCTTTAAAGGACTAACGTAGCCGATCTATTGAGACGATTACGAGAGTCAGTCTTGTGAAGTATGCATATGAAAGGTGACCCCTTTCGAAAAAGCCCGCTGATAAAAATAATAATACAACTGTTAACGCCAATAATATTACTGCCGTGTAATGCTAATATCAACATTTTAAAGTTCTAATAATGAGCAATAATACGGTCAATGACAAACTGATGGTTAAGACTATTTTTGAACAATAGATGACTCATTACTGAGATGACGGGCAATTTGTTCTCTCGTGTACGTTTCAGATAACCGACTTAATCTACAAAATGGCTTCATATTGTAGCTGGTGGAAGCTGCTAACCGATGTACCAAATTTGTACCGTAAACTGACATTGTTGTCAGATCTGTCATCACTTACTTCGGGTGTACACAACCGTGTTGTTCATCAGAATAATAGCATGCAAGTAATGACTTTTCAGTTTTTTTGTTCCTGAGGAAATACAACAAACCATACGACACAATACTGCACACAATGGATTCGACTGTTTTTGGACCATCTTTGTAGTTTTGTTCAACAGAATACTGATTGAGCATCAGTTCTTCTAAGAGAAATCACAATTCTACCCTCTGATAGAAATGTATTTTAGTGTATCTTTGATGCGTTTGTCACTAGTGAAAAGTTGAACCGAAGGAATTGGCTATATTCGTTCTTCTAGGTTTACGACATTTCCTACCCGTTTAACATGTTAAATCAAACTGGTAGCAATATAGTCAAGTTAACCTATATTTTGTAGTTCGCAAACATTTAAATGCTTTGGAATTGCAGAGTTTTCCCCCATAGACCGAGTTGTTATCCATTTCATTATTCTCTATGAAAAGTGTGACAGAAACTTCTGGAAATGTACAAGGTCAACTCTGCTCGTGTCCAACAGAAGCACGGAAGTCTTACTGGCATGGTGTATAGCTTCTGAATACATAACCGTGACCGTTGATCAGACATCAGCAGAATTTTCAAGTATTAGAACAAAAGATGTGCTAACCAACACTTGTATACAGTGAACGACATTTTCGGATTCGCGTAATGGTCGCTACAAACATAAACAGTTGATCATTGGTAACATTGCCACTCCTCTTTACTTAGAAAACAACGGTATTGGTTGAGATTGCACTGTGAGGGAGCTAGAAGAAAATGCAAAGCATATCTTTGTTCCATGTTAAGCCACCAGTGATCCAGCTAACAAAAATGCTTATCAGATTGCGAAACCGCCATATACAACGTGTTTACCTTTACAACTGTATAATTATGTGCAAAAGTCCATGAGGCACGCTTTTGAATTATCACTTTTCTGAACTAAACTATCTGGACAACGTACTTTGACCTGCCTGCTAGCGACTGTGTGTACAAACACAATTATGCAAGGTCCTACTGGCTGTCTGGCTATGTGATTTGTCTTGATGATTCATAAGCAAAACAAATATTCTTCTTTCTGTCCCGCTGGGTCAGCTGCACCACTGAGTTCGTGAATTGCAAAAGCTTACAAGTTCTCTAGTAGCATCTAGTTTACTAGTGAATCACCCTTAGCTGATATGAATCCCCCTTATCCTGACTTTTCAGACAAAACTCAACCTGTAAATCGATCAGCATTTACCATGCTTTCGTCATTTCGATTGAGAATTTCTAACGTTAAATCCTCAGTCTGCAAACGCTCACACAACAGTACCTTTCCAAAAAAAATAAAACGCTGTTGCGCAAAAGGACTAGTTATATAGGGAGCCTGAGTACTTATGACCCGCATCTTACCTTCACCGAACGGAAGGTAAAGCCAGTCAGCCAAACTGTAGACAGTCTGTTGGTTCCTGTCCTGTAACCTCACGTACATGCGATGGCCAGTTGAGCTTTGTTCACACAGTATGTTTTCGGCAAATTTCTCGAGTGGTATGAGTGGCTCAAGCAGGGCGGGTGCTCGACGGGCAGCCCTGGTTCTTTAGCCTCAATAAACTCAACTTTTTCAAATGTAGCATATCATCAAAGTACTTGGGAAACTGTGACGAAGTCCAATATAAAATTCAAAACCGAAGGTTCGTTTCACAAGTGACCTTGTTTGTGTGCAACAATTCATACAGCGTTATCCAATAGTTCTCTCAGACACAGTCCTTGGCTTTCTGAATGAACTGTTTATTCCACAAAATGTTTGATTTGGTCGGGGTGTCACAGCCAATCGTGTAGGTTAGCTTGATCCTTGTACAACAAAGACTCTGGATAAGTTTGAACCCTTCCGGATGTGCATGGGCTCAATAGTCCACGGTAGTCCCTGAGATTAAGCCCTATACCACTTATTAAATTGTCGTTTGATTCAAAGCCTCCTATTAGTTACTGATGACCCTGAAGGGTTCAGCAGATCATTGGAAATTCATCAAAATTCCAACCGAGAAAATTTTTCTTCCGAAACTGTCCGATCTGGAGTCGTCCAGTGGCCGGGAAGGAACATTTCGTGGGCATATGTATAGCTGTCCGCTTTGGCTTTATTAGGCCCCCTCCAGATTATGTTCATGAACCGGTCAATCCGGTAGTCTGACTGCAAATACTAATCATACATAATGATTGTGATTAGGTTTGCAGACGTCTTGGAGGTGAAGTGACATCTGTTGTCTGACACGATTGTTTTCGACAGTTCAAAAATGACTGAAGGTTTGGTGCATCTTCCACCCCGTTGGAGTTGCTGACTTTTATTTCCATCAGGTAAACTTCTTGTAATTTGCTGTTTGACTCGACTAGCATCAATGAGTTTCAGGGGTTTACTGTTCCATCGAAGTCAGTGTGCACGCGGATCGACGATTTCTTAGGTACTGGCCACGATTGCAGTTCAGCGTTCAGTTGGGATTTCGCAGTCGGTGCACAAGTAGAATAGCCTTTGCAAAGGTCCTCGATTTCTAAGTCCATACGGGGCCAGTACACACAACTGCATGTCAGTGTGTTCAATCGAATGATACTGGGATGGACGTGATGAATTTACCTCAAAATCTGCGTTCTGAAACCACGTGGGATAATCATACGTTTACCAAACAAGATGCACGAAGTGACAATATAATGATAATCCATCCATTGGAACTGCTGTCTCATTTCACCACCATGCACACTTTGCTGCTATCTTTGCGAAGACATCACGGAAGATTTTGCAGCAATAGGCCTCGCTTTGTCAATTGCTGCATTACTGTTGCAGTTAAGGGAATGTTCTTGATTACCGCTGCTGACGTGAATTTCACAATACGATCTACCAAAATATCTGTATTTACAGTGTCCTGAT
Organism: Paragonimus heterotremus; assembly: GCA_013368495.1. Classification (NCBI taxonomy): domain Eukaryota; kingdom Metazoa; phylum Platyhelminthes; class Trematoda; order Plagiorchiida; family Troglotrematidae; genus Paragonimus; species Paragonimus heterotremus. The sequence goes on along the minus strand of LUCH01000350.1, from coordinate 37,772 downwards.
TTTCACTAGTGAACAAAGCAACTAATCACGATAAAACATTCGCCTTCTCAACGCTGGTCACCGCGTGATACCGGATGGTAAAGTCGCGGTCAAACAGCATGGACGCTCAACACTAGAGGTGGTTTGTTACGTATACTGGAAGGTCATTCTTTGATCCTATTACTGCGAGTAACCGACCGGGATCGATCAGCAGGATGAAATAGTGTCATGTGAACTTCCTTCATCGAGAATACAGTTGCCACTGCTTCTTTTCCAACTGGACTATAACTCCCCTCTGCTTCACTTAGCGTCCTAGATAAGTGAGCTGTTGCTTTCTCAGAGCTATCTGGGAATCGTTTAGATAGGACTGCACCAGTATCGTAGTTTGATATATCCGAGTTCAACACAATGTCCAGTGAAGGGTCGAAATGAGCCAGAAGCAGACCCGAGACGAATATAGCCTCAACACGATCAAAAACGACTTGGTATTCAGCAGACCAGTTCCATTTTGTATTCTTTCTCAACAGTCGGTTTGACGACCCTCCTGTCCGGTTTATCACAGGTAAGAGGGTATAAACAGTGTCTCACCAATCCTAGAACCGTCCTTAGCTTTGGAACGTCAATTGGACAAGGCATTCGATTAGCCATGTCGACATTGGCTGGGGCAATGAAGTGGCTATGCTTGATAAACTCCAGGTATTTGATCGACTGCACACATATATTGCACTTTGTCTGCACAGAGATAAAACTCAAATTCTCGAATTCGGTTGATGACATGGTCGAACTTTTCATACACATAATCAGGGCGGATACTGATCATAATGGTGGTGATATATGCTGTTAAGCTGCGGAAGTCAGTGAACACTGTGTTCGTGATCTACCAAAGGATTGTAAACGCTGATTTCACTCTACAATGGGGGACGACGATATTCGGACGATCCACGATGAATGCTGATAATAACAAATTCTCTGAACTCCTTATTGATTTCACCTCTCAGTTAAGCTTTGGCCAGATGGAAGTTTGCAATGCATCTGGTAACATTTAGTCTAGCAAACAAGTCTTCAGGGACTGGAAGAGGTTATTGGTGGTCTTCTAGTGTGGAATCCAATCCCGCGGAAAGTCTGTATACAGCTGAATGCAGCCAATGGCTTTTTTAACAATAACAATAGGGTTACCTAGGAAGAATACGCGGTTGAATGGATACCCCTGGGATTTTGAAGTCTGTTTGATTCTTCGTCATCCACTGGCGTAGCCGCATACGACATAGGTCACTATTTGGTTTGTGATCTGCTGGTGGAACTGGAACACCCACACTGCTGTACAGCTAGAATAGCGGCATATTCAAAAGATTCATTCCCCCAATCAAATCAAGGCACGGGAGATTCGGTTTAGGGTGATTGATATGATCATTCGTGCCACTGGCATGAGCGTCATCCTACCTGATATTACAGTTGAACACCTCGATTAACGTCATTTTTTTCTATTCAGATGCGTTCTCAGGTGAATGCTAAGTTTTCTTGTGCACCTGACAGTGAATGTTCTACTTTTGTCAGCGTGATTTCAGAACCGGTATCCGATTCTTGGCCTACTGGACTGCCGCTAGGTTTCGCCGACAATCACGACGTGTGGCAAAACCGGCAATAAAATTAACCGAAACGGAATTCAGCTTTGCTTCTAGCCTCTTCGCTATCCTTTGATAGTTCCTCGATAGGAACGGTAGGCGTCTGAATGAATTAGTGGGATGACAACATGTTTAAGTGTGCACACATTTTCAAAGTATTTGGAATACAATATTGTTATGACAACATTCTGACGTTTCTTCGTTGGCTTGCACGCCATTTCATTGAACGCGGAAAGCTGTGGCGTCCTCTGCCTACTACTTCTTCTGGGTCATCCACCTGATTCGTTTTGTCAAACCTTTCAGTTAGTCACATTACAGTTAGTGAAATCAACGATTTACGACCACCATGTTTACAACTGAAAGGTCTTGCCGTGTACTAAGCATCCTGTTAAAGTTCCAAGAAAAAGTGATGGAATTGCACCCATGTTGCTGTTGTAAAGGGCGTTGGAATCAACAGTGATGTCATCGCTCGGTTGTGTCGTTTTCCAGTCAACTCGTGACAGTCACATGATCGATTCTTCGTCGGTTGAAGACCTGAAAGCCAGAGTCACTGTGCCTCAACAGACGGTAATCATCAAAGGCAAAGCCTAAAGTCCCAGCCAACCAAACTGGCGGTTTGCATCTGTCGCGTTCAGGTCGCAATAGTCTATGCAGTGCTGTCGGAATACGTGTATCAAATATTCGAGGACTGTTTCCACGCTACAAGGTGAATCAATAGAGTTCTTCGTGTTAAATACGGCAAGCGTTTCTGTTTTCAGTTCCAGTTAGACCTGAACTGTTGAAGTGGGATATGACCGCCAAAATAACACGAATCAACTGTGCTATCAGAGTAAATCGGGTTAGAGAGGGTGCTGCTACCGCTGTGAGTGTGCACTGATACAGAAACGATCAGTTCAGCGATGATTACAAATGAAATTACAAGTCACAAATGGTCGCAACTATCGCTTTCAGTTAGACTAATAAGCCAGTCTAAAATCAGCACAAGACTCAAGTTTTTGCCATTGTTACAGTACGTCTTTTATACATTTCCCTGTCATCGCTACGTTCTCATAAGGCAATGATGCTGGCCTTTCCGCCACTGACCTAACCTTAGGCAGGACGGAATTATCACATCTGAACGCTCGGGCGTATTTTCCTGTAAATAGTTCCCAGGTAGTCCGATTACTCTAAGAGAAGCTACACAAAACTGTTGTGTTAATTCCACTCAGTGACCCCACTAGGCGGAACTTTCAACTAGGTTGAGGTCACGGGGTTCGCTGAGCTGGTTGACCAGTGCACTGTGTAATAAAAATTAATAGCAGACTTGTTCGGGATAGACTGATCACCCCATACACTTGATGGCAGCTTTCTCGTTAAACCAGACTTTTCAAATAGCCCGTTCGAAAAAGACTATCACATTCAAATTTAACTAAAGTTGACTTCCATCCGTATTACGTATCCTTTCCACCGGCCTGATCTAGGCTATTTTGATTTTACGTGTTCATGAAGCCAGCTTTTTCTAATTTTCTCGCAATTTCAGATTTAGTCGAATGTAATGCCTGATGGTTTCGTTAATCGTATAACGGGTATAAATTGCACTACTTAGATTTAATGCTCATTTACACGCTATAAACAACAAACACCTAATTGTGGAAGGCTTTGTATAAAACTGATTGATGGTTTTAGCTCAACTGCTCCATATTGTTATGGCTTAATCACAAAATCCATTCCTACATATGACTGCACTCTAAAGTTCAGACATCTGTCGCACTTGGGATTTGCACTTTCTCAAATTGCGGTAGATATCCCTCATTTACCGGTCACAGTTTCTCCCACGGCTTCCCTAATTTACCTGCTCTCTTCTGTTAGCACAAACATTCACTGAATTTAAACTAGCTGATTCATTATTACATAGCATGTGGTTTGGGTTAGTGGTTATCCCCCTGTTCTGTCCCCGAATTGTAATTGTGCACCGACCGACCGGTTCGAATGAATTAGCATTAGACAATGACAATAACCCGTGGTCATTTGTACCGGCATGTTTGCCTGTTTAACAAACCGACTATCCGACCATTCGACCACTAAGTCAGTCATTCAATCAACCGGTCAGTCAGTCTCGCTTCTGTTCGTTCAATTTATGTCACACTCATCTGGTTCATAACAGAAAAATAATTTTGTTTTTCCTTCTTCTTGACAAACACAAGCGACATATAAACAGCTATCTCATATTGCAATTATGCTGATGAGGCTTTGGACAGAATGTGTGAGCTGTTACGGGAGGTGGACATACCGCCAAGGGGTTGGATGGAGTTAAAAACGAAACCTGATTAGCAGCGGCTGGTCGCCCTATCATTCGGAGAAAATCTAGTTGGCAGATTGTAGAGGAAGGTCTCCACTATTGTTAGGCAACGTGCGCAGGTTGCCAGCAGACACGTTCACTTGTGCATGTAACCGCTTAGCCAACAGACAATCCTTAACATAACCATAACGTGCTGAGCAAATGAAAATCAAACAATTGTGTGGTTTACCAACAATCAGGTTTCTTAACATCCATTCTGAATCTCGTTCTTGTAGGTAGTCTTCTCACTGACTGCTACGCAGTCGTGAACGGTGAAGGTTTCGTGACCCTCAGTGGACACTATCCAAGCTTATCATTCGTACATATCAGTTTTTTTTTCCAGACTGATTTGGTACCCTGTTTGCATCTACCAGGTCGGTGCTTCAGGGTTACAGGTCAAATCCATGACCTCTTGTTACAGATTGAATATTTTGTCAATTCGCTTCACAGGCAAACTCCTCACCCTATGCAGTTGAATTCTTCCAGCACCAATCACCTACGTGTCGATGCACAAACCCAATTCTTATCCGTTAGATCTAGCTATGGCCATACGTTCCGACCACAGACGATACTGTTCACAATCCCACGTTCGAGTTTGATCAGTAGTTGGTGAAACCACAAGGTATTTGCTCTCCCCAGGTTTTGCTCATGTCATGTGATAACAATAAGAGTAGCAACACTGCCTGATTTCACTGTTGGCTCACCAGAGAATTTTCGCTCTACGAAACTACCATTTTTACTTTTAGAAAACAAAAACCTTAATAACTGCGTTCGACGTAGGTGGAGACTAGTTCCAGATGTTACTGATGGGAAATTTGGCAGATGTGAAGTTTTTCTGGTCATTTTCACTAAAGGTGCCGATCAGCTCTGTGCTATAAATGACTGTCAAGCGTACTTGTACATTACACTTATAAACAGAAGATCCGATCACCATGTTCACCTAGATGTTATCGAAATGAAACTGATCATCTAACCTGTCATCAGGTAGGAATGGTTACTTTATCATTCTGCGACTCCGGAGGGAGTTCTTTCAGGTGTTCGTACAAATTCTCAAATTGTACTTGAGTTCGTATCTTGTCAGTTTTGGGGAAATTTTTAATTTCAGCTCAAGGACTGGACCCTCTGGTTGCACTCGCGTAAGTTGTTTTGCTGATAACATACGAACGTGTTCCACATCGTCCACAGGGCACACGTGCTGTTCGTCTGAACGAGACAAAGAGCCTCGAACATCACGTATAATCTTAGATCTAGGATTTTGCGGAATGTTACTGACGAAATTCTGGAACTTTATATGGCATATAAACGGAAGGATAGCAAGCACCGAAACAAAACAATTCTGGACCTCCTGATATTTATTCAGCCGTAATTGTAATGTCACAATATGCGAATTCATCAACGTTCCACTTAAAGAAACGGTTGATACTCTGTGTGATATTATTCCCAAAGGAAAGCGTCCTGAAAGTGATATAGTTAACACTGGATACATTCACCCACATGCAAACACGAGGGTGACTTGGTGGAGAAAGTGTCAGCACTCCACCCGGTGAACACCGACTCGAATCCCTACGCTAAAATTTCGTCATCGTATTGCTGGTAAAACTTGTAGTAGTCCAAATTCTTTTCCACTGATCCTGTCCAGGTTTAACAATTATCAATATGGTTGGACACAAATTAGTGGGGCGAGAGAATACAGACATATATATATATATATATATCTGTATTCGCTCGCCCACTAATTATATATATATACCCGAGCGTTCCATTAAGTTGTATCCAACCTGGGGGCCGATTCATTCATTTTCAAACAGTCTGTTTACAAAACAATAACGACAGCTTGGTTGTGACAGTAATTAGACTTTCACACACAGCACGCTTATTAAGTACATGGACTCATCATTTTTATGAGTTGTTATGATCTGGTAATCCGAATGGAGCTGCATATATTCTTTACTTAACGGTTGTGAAGAGCTTCTCTCCACTGATCGGCGGGTAGCAGATCGGTAGGTGAACCAAAATCACCCGATTGGCTGATAAGAGAACAGCTTTTTGTGTTTTTTCATCTGATTAGAAGGAATAATATTGGATGGAGATTATAACATATGAAGGGGTTTACACAACTGGGATAATAGGACGGTTAGTTCAGTGCGGAACCATACGAGACAGACGCAGGAAGTAACAACTGCCACACGGCGCGATAAATCTTACGTAATGCTGGTGATGAACTGTGTCCAGCTTGGTTACCAACTCACTGTTGTAGCAAGTTTAATGTTTTGACAAATTGTTTTGTGTACATAACGGGTGAGTTCAGGCGGACTCATCTTATCTCAGTGATGGGTTGTGTGTGTGTGTGTGTGTGTGTGTGTGTGTGTGTAGAGTACAAGCTTCTGGTTCAATAGTCGTTTGGGCGTGAAAGATTTCGGACAACCCTTTTGATGTACTAGCCTTATAGCACCACTGGTGTTAATTGTGAAAATTGTAGTGGCTAAACAATGGATAGAATACTTTTCACTAATGAGTAATTTGGTAGATCTAATGATTTAGATGTGACTCAGTTGTGAAAGATCAGGGCTTTATCTGGATTCGAACCAGTGGCAGAAACAGTACGCTCAGACGCGACAAGCACTCTGAGCTACAAAACCACGACAGAAGTTCGAGAATGTTGTTTTAAGGGGATGAATCTGTTTAACTCATGCACGTGGTAATACACACCCTACATTTCAATAAACGATGTGAACATTAAGACAACGGGGAAACCAGCGTAGCATCATTGGTACGTACGTGATTTGACCGTTACAGCGTGACTCTGTAACTACCGTTCTTTATGTCACTGTCCTGCACCGTGATAGCCTTGTCGAAACGACTTCGTAATTTCATGCACAGTCATGAAATTCCTGTTAAACGTATTCTAACACTCTTAAGTTTCTCACAGATTGTTCCATTATTATTATTATTATTATTATTCTTATTATTATTATTATTATTATTATTATTATTATTATTATTATAATATAAGATTAGCTTAGATGTGAAGGGCCCTTTATCCTCTAGTACATTACATTTCTCAATAGTTTCAAAAGGATGACTTATTCTCAGTGATTGTTCTCCGACCTTAACAAGGTGTTTCCCAGGACTACTGCCCATGCTAAACAAGACAGCAGGCAAAGCGCTTTTTTTACCAATGTATAAACTAGGCTAGCAGTTGCATATTACTATGGTCAGCCGTTTTGTTTATGCCGATGACTTCATTCATCTGGGAGAGAATTCCACTCACCATTCCGAGAAAATTTTGGCAACACCCAGCACTCTAGGACTAGCCGGACTGAAACTCATCCTTGAAAGCCATAATTCGTCGTTATTAGCGGGGGTCATAAAGAGAGTACGCCATATCAGACATTGAATTCAGTCGAACCAATCCATACACAATCCGTCCAATAAGCGTTATCAACGCGGTCACTTATTCGACGGATCCTTTCCACTTAGAGAAGCAGGACATTCATCAACCGTTGATAATAAATTGGCTAGATGCTGGATAAAATTATGTAAATGCTACGATAGCCTGACCAACGTATTCACCCGCTACAACAGCATCTAACATTGAAGGTTAATCGTTCGGCAAGGTTGAATGGAGTCCGCCACAGCCAGATCAAAATTATGGACAACACAGTCTGTCAGTTTATTTGACAATGATTCCGACTTCCCAGAGACAAGTCACTGTACTGCCTGCACCTCACAGTTCTCTTTGGTGGACTATTTGAGCCGAGTTTGGCTGCCACTATTCTCAATTGCCGAAATCATGACTGGAAAGGGCTGTTCTCCAGTCTGAGTCTAATGATTCAAAAGGTAGTCACTGGCAACATTTTATGTGCAGTTGGTGTACAAAGTTAGTTGTAGTCGTCTACTGCATACATCAAAGACAAATAAAGGCAAATTGGGGGATCGGCCTTCGACAAACAAACCAAACACACCTCAACGGATTCATCGTTCGGCATCATACCAGACAAAAGACGAAAAACGTATCAAACGAACTTTAACAAACCCAAGCTGGGTTGCACATGATGTACTTTGTGATTACGAAACCTTTGTGTTTGAAGACCTAGAAATATGATTATTCACTCTTGGCTATGCTGTCTACGAGAAGCTACAAGCATCATAGTAAATTTCGATAGTCAATCAAGTTGTTTATCCACGGGTTGGTAAGAAATACACACCATATTTGGTATTATTGTAGTGGATGACCATAGAAACCAGGCAGCGTGGAACCAGGACACTGCAAAGCACCAGTCTTACTCACAGAATGTTGTTACCAAATCGGCACGTTATTCTGTTGGTTTTTAGATGGACTTAGTCACTCACGTACATGAAATCATCAAGCCTAACGGACTAATTCATCATTTATCTATCAAGATTGATCAGCTATAAAGTCAAGATCATGGACACTTGACTGTTCAGGATTCCCAAAAAACTTTTAACCCTACCGGACGACGAACGTGACTTCTTTTGAGAAGAACAATTTCTGTCTGAATATTTCCATTTTGGACGTGGTAGGACCCTCGTGCCTTTATGGGCGAGTTCGCAACTCTTTGTATGCAAATAATTAAAAGTTTCCCCACTGAGTGTTTATGTCTGATGACTCTGCAGATGTTCGCACTTACCAGTCTTCTTGAGAAAACCTGTTAATTGTTCTTCGTTTACTATAGTGCAATGCCCTGTTTTTGTAGGCGTCTTGCTCGAAACTATCCTTGTGACTTTTTAATTTCTTTGTGCTATCAAAGGCTGCTTTTTTAAAGAAGTGTGCGCAAATTGTTCTTCAGTATAAAACGTGTAATCTGTCTGTATTTTACCTAGACCCTTAAGATCGGAACTACTGCGTACTTTCTGTGCAACTTTACTAGATAATCGTATTTAATCGACCAAACCGCACCATGTTTAAAGATAGTATAAATCATGGTTGACGGATAACCTCATCAATTATTCTTTATGCAAAAAGAGACAGTTATGTTAACTGACTGACAGACAAGTCTACTTGAATGCGAAAGTTATGATTAACCCTCAGGGGTGGTCAGCTAGCAATAATTAACCCTCTCCCATACCGATCAACAACGCATTGCTTGTTCCTCCAAACAGAACCCTACAACAGATTGTGACACACAATCGTTAGTTACATGGCTCACCCCTGGTCCTCCAAGTAAGTATTTTGTTCACAAAACTGTTTAGTTAGATGTACACTCTGTCACACTTGTCGTGTAATGTTGCATCATTTATACTAGCCTTATCATGAACGATCTGCTCGCAGTTGACAGATATTATACTGAGTATAGAGGTCAGAACCCAATAGTTATGACCTGTGGGCTGAATGGTGAGACTTGAACACATCACGTCTAATAACAAACGGTAAGCTAATGTTATGTTTCTTATGGATTTTTAGAGCATTCGTGAACCACCGCAAACTGATGGAAACAAATTTACTCTGACACCAAGGACATGTCAGTGACTTAAGACATAGCTTCTATGAGATAATGGGAAGGTGACAAATTCACGATACAGTGTAACCTTAGAGATTCAACTGTTTCTGCCTCAGTTCACGCAGCGAAAACCACTGATGCTGTCTAGGGCCATGTTCTACGAACACACTAATTATGATGACTCTTAAGTTTGCAACTATGTATTGAACTCAATATTGCACGCTAATGGCAGGAATCAGTCTTACATAGAAGGAATCGGTGGCGAGTAGATGGCTTTTCTTAGGTGGACACGCTGTCTGATAATTGCTCTTATCTAACAGCCTGATGCGCAGGCTAGTTTAAAACATCATTTTGTTGTTAATAGTCCAATGGCCGTCCAGTGGTTTGGGTTATCACTGGCATTACATAACCCTTGAGTCAATAAAGTTTGACGTCACTGAAATGATTTTTTAGTATGTAGAGTAGAGACAGCTAAGTTCTTTCACAAGTTCAACAATATGACCAACAAGATGCATATTAGGATGTTGAAAACTCAGATTTTTCGGCAAACATATGAGTACTTCTTCCAAACTACAATGCCCCAGCAGAATCACACACAAACAACGTTTCTATAACCGAAAGTTGCACTTTTAAACAGTTTCTCACAACTCAGTGAGTAGTTACATTCAGCCACTCGAATAAATGAGGACAAACGATAGTAGCAGTGGCCTGACTGCTTCCTATAGCTCAAACGGGCTACCTTATACCTAGACCACACCTCATTGTACAACACGAATGTCCACAATAAGTCGTACATAAGAAATAATTTAAACATGCTTCACATGAAGGGGCAGATTTACGAGCTGTCCTATTTGATGGGTCACGCGATTAACATTGAGAAACCCCTCTGGCGCGTAAGTGGCAAAAGGGGATTACCCGAATAGCTGTGTAACACCCGGAATGTAAAGCTAGTCAGCTTTAGTTGAAGTCACGTTCGTTGGGATCAGACCCAAAAGCAGACGGGAATTCTAATGAGGCATTAGTGACCGATTTACTGATGCTACGGATGACCAGAATGCAGAACGAATTGCTTGCGGAATTCGCGTGGATCCACGTCAGCTGTTGTGAACTTTTGTCCGAACATGTGCAAACCAATCTGTAAGTTCAACAGATTTGCATAGAAATTCAGTCCTCCTCTCAGGTTGACAGTGGTTACAAGATTGTCTCTCTTCGTATGTGTGTGCGTGTGTGAAAGGATGGTTGTATGAGTTTTGCTTCTGTCACACACGTGAACTCATTTACACACCGCAATCCTCGGGGCATTTAATTCGATGTTTCTTAGAATATTATACCGGTCAGTATGCACGTTTATACCACTCCCATGATAATGGCTGTAGATTCGACAGCAGCTAGTTCCGTACACATTAATGCCTTATGAGATTCTAGTCCTATATATCGGTTTCTCACTCCATTTTTATAGCGTTTCCCAATTTCCGCGTGGGTTAAAACAGTCTAAAGCTACCACCCTAGCAAAAGGATAGTTGTAGAATCTATCAGGATTCACGGCTATACGCAGTCTATCGGGGCGGTTGTAAACCTCTTGATTCAGGGCAGAACATGACGGAATGTTGAAGGTTTACTCAGATAAAACTGGTTCCGTACATAAATAAACAACGGTTAGCAAATTATACAACTTACAACCAAGTGGACTCTGTGCACGGAATTTAACCATCAGCAAATATCAACCAATAACACGGTAGCGTAAACAGTTCAGTGCGGCGGTACAAAACAAACAAAGAGCGAGTTCAAAGGGAAAGTTCATAGTGTCGGAGCAGGGTTGGTTACGTGTAATAATGCAAGAAACGTTCGGTCAGTAATTAATGTAATCAATACAGGAGTATATATGTGTAAGACCTACAGTACGATAGTTTGACCAATGGGGTATGAGTATGGGGATCAATTGAGATTGGCATTGTGCACACGGCCCACAACAGTCGGTTGGTCGAGCGGTAGGGTCGGTGCCTGTAGTGTGACGGTTCCGTGGTTCGACCCTCCAGCTGCTCCTTCGCCATCCAACTATCGGTTTGAGTGATTCGGACGCAACCTCTATTGATTCTGGCCAGAATCTACAATACTGGCTTGTAGAAAAATGAGCGGTCTGTTCGAGCGGACCAATAGTGAGTTGCATTGTACTGTGGAGTTTTGTCTATACATATCATCGGTTTCAGCTGGCTGATGACTTAACTATCTCTCTTTTCTGGTAAGTAGTACGGAATTTGGTTGATGTCAGTTGAACACTACTCACGAATGATCGTAGCTGTCACACACCCGTGGACTTTCCAGCCAACCCTTTTTGAAAATAAGCATTAGACAAAAATCCGTTCTTCTCAGAGTTTGTCAGTAATGCATACCCTTATAATGACCACAATTAGAATCCCGGCCCGGATGGAGCAACCGTGTTGATCACCGCATCATTGAGCGCACGTTAGACACGAGTGAATTGTCACGTGCAAACGATCATTTTTACTCGTTTTTTGGTGACTCTCCGATTGTCGGATAGCCTTAAGAGGAGATATATCAACTTTCTGTTAACTCCATTGACGGTCTAAATACTAGGGCTTCTCTACAAGTTGAAGTCCAAAAAATATTTAACATGTTGAACGATATTGTGATTGTTGGTGAGTAGTATGGGATTTGGCTGAGATAAGTTGAGCATCACTCACAACTGATCATAACCATCACATTCACGTAGACTTCCTATACAACATCTTTCGAAAAGAGACACCACACTCGACTTTCACAGTTTTGTGATTCCAGCTTGGAGGAAGGTCCTAGTGTTGTGATCCAAGAATGCGGATGGCACAAGGGTTGTTTATTCGACAAAGCAATATATGGGTTAAGCACTTAAACAAAACCAGACACAAAACCACTCATTTGCACACGGTATTCAGCCTCAAACTGTCTCGGCTGCCACAAACCTCAATGCTCAGTTCCATTAAGTAGCAGGGACCATTATGGGCAATGCTACACTCTGATGCTCCTTCCTGCATTTTTCCTGTGGCTTGTACGATGTCAAACTATGTGCTCTGGTCCTACTACTGAATAACCGCGGTATGAGTAGTATAACACGATCGCTCATCTTCACTGCACTAGTAATAAGGTCATCGACTGGAGTTAACAGGACAGTTATTGTGTCTCCTCTCGAGACGATTGGAACATTTAGATACTTCCCCTTTATTTGTACTGACCAGATGCCAAGACTACGAAGCAGTTAATTTCAAAAATAACTTAAGCGAGGATTGCTGCACGTATTTTAGGCATATAGTCGAATGAAACATGTATTTTATATAGACGATAATTATGTTCGCCCTTCCCTCATTATTGACCTCTTAATTAATTCTTCCGACAATTTCCGGCATGTTCTCAGTGTACTATCCAAATATCAGTCTAATATAAGCAAGTGATGAAGACATACACTACCAATCACTCGGTTACTGGTTCATGTGCCGATGATCATGGCTTCAGTATTTAGGTTTCAACACCCCGACAACATGCAGCACTGCCCATATGACCTCCTACGTCACAACGTCCGTCTTAGCTATTTAAATCATCGAGTTTCTAGAGAATCAGTTTATCTTGCATCCCTCAAATCATGCACGTTAAGGATAAACTGCAGAGTTTGTGACATCTAGTGTAAACAAACTTTGGCGCCCACAGAAATTACACTGTACTGACAAAAATATGTGGAAAATGACGTACTGAATGAAACGTCACTAATCCATCGTTGTTCGTACGTAACTATGAATTCACGTGATTACTTTTAGAACATTAATAAAATCAGTGACGCCTGAAGATTGTGAAACTAAAGTCACGGTTTCAGACACTTGATACACTTGAAATGATCATACATTGAGCTGTTTATCAGTACACTCATTCTGGGTTTAAACTGTGTTAAAGGTTAAGCTTAGTGTAGCCTACGATTTGGTTTGTCCAGTCTGATGATTCGCTCCTTCTATGGGATATAAAGTTACGACTAGAAACCGCATTAGTTGGTGCCATCCGTTTCGGACTGTGACCGAAGGCAAATGACACCTGTTCTTAACCATAACCGCAAGTGGCTTGTGTCACATCACTTATAATTCCACCCACACACCACATATTCAGTGTAAACCCAAAGGAATAAAACCATGTGGTGTGTGAGTATGTTAAGTCAGCCAATGTGAAAGCATACAAGAAGCATTGTATTTATTACTCGAACTCACATTCATACCTTCTTCCATTATTTGATGAACCAACAAGTCCGCAATCTAAACTGTACCGTTCAAGGTCATGTCGTCTCGCATGTAAACTTTTTTTTCTTCAGTTTTATCACATTTAGAAATACTCACAATAAGAAAAGGAAAGAGGACAGCAACACTCAGGGTACCAAGTCACTAAATTGATGTTGATCAGAACAGATATGACAAAATTATGAACAGTTTCTGTCCCACTTGTCATGCTGACACTTCACTATTCCTCTCATTACAGATGGTTCGGACATGATGCGTGGATAGACAAATCTCGGTTACTTATCCTGCAGTACTGGACAGATCTTTGGAGAGATTTTAAGGTTTGGAAACCATCTAAAATAGTGAAATTAAGCATCGAGGAGCAAATAATCTAAATTAATGAATGCTATAAGCTTATCAATCATTTTGGATCGACTCTTCCTCCTAACCCTGACGTTCCCTATCCGGAATCTTGATGTGGTTGGTGTCCAGGGTCATCACCCTGTTACACTGATCAACAGGATGATATGACTAGTTTTCTCTTCCTTAGCTGAACAACGAAGTAATGTATAGTCCAAACAGCCTTCTGTGGGACAGCTTTTTGGCGATTGTATTAGGTAGTGCTTTTGAGAGTTAGATTTCACTATACCTTTTCGACACTTCTGATTTCCAATCCTCTTTTGTTTTAGTCAGGGTGTTAATTGAAAATTTGGGTCCCGGATATAAATACACAGTTTGTTCCTTGCTCCGTCACTTTGATCTGTTTTCTCTACACGCTCCATTTTACAAGCTTAACATCAATACCTGGATTCGAAGGGATGAGCCGCTGTTTTCATTATCTTACGCATTTTAGTAATGAGAGTCAGGTTCGGTACTATTCTACCGGACTGTTCTTACAAGGCCGGAATTTCCCCCAAAGATCTCTAACGATGACTGAATCAAGTTCCGCAATACCGAACGTGAGATTAAGAGAGGCTTCGATAGATGGGGTCACATCTAGCCTACAGAGACTCTATTATGGTACGGAACTAGTATTGACACACAGGACCCATATGTTCAGTACAGTGGTTGTGAACTAGGTTTTCGAATGGAGAACCTACTACCAAGTTGTCCGTTAATTAGTTTTTGTCGCAAGATTTTTTTTAGTTCCGTTTCCCTATGCATTATTATTTCCTTGTTTGGCAGATCCGAGGTCTGTCGATTCATGGCAGAATCAGTGAGAGGGCTTTTGGACTGCTGCAAGTTTTGCTAATACTTTGGTGACAAACCAGCGACGCATAGATTGGAATCCCCGATTTCTCATGGGAAAGTCGACACACAATTCACTACGCTACCTTCGAGTCTTCGAGGATATGTGTGCATTCCAAAAAAACATCGTCCCTATTGACATGAAGAACTGTGGTTTGTTTTACTGATAAGTTAGAAGACACAGAATTTCACAGAATCTGGGATTCGCTTAGATTCGAACCACCAACAGAGACAGCATTCCCAAAGGCGGTAAGTGCTGTGCCAGCTGAACTGTGGAGTCACTGTGCGAACTCAGAAATATCATATTTGTTTTTCCACATCTGAATTTGATTACATATGCTACCGCTTTTGAAGGTGCCGATTGCTAACGGTTGAGTTCCACCCACAGATTCTACCTGGTTGTAAACTTTGTCTGATTATTGCTTATCAATCTACTTTGTAAAGACCCAGTTTAATCAGAGCAAATCTGTACTAGTCCATCTCGTACTTTTTTGACAATGTGGGTATAGCCGCGGATCCTTACGGATATTGTATTTAAATTTTAAATACGGATGCGTCAACATCTATACTTCTGTTCTTTCCGTGTAATTCCTTATCACTCACGTAGTTTTACAGCATGTTTTATCATAGGAGAAATTTAAGTCTTCGTTTTTAAGTGTTGGGACTTCACTTCGATCTAACGTTTAGCTAACCACCCTAGGCTGACTGCAATTAAAAAATGTACCTGTCGGTCTTATTCTTTCATATGGTTGGAAATATCAGGTGGTGCAGGACGAGCCAGTGGTGCTGACATACTCGTCAGACTGTTAACTATGATCACTTTGACCGGTTGATCCAGACACAACTTGCCAACCATGTATGTATGCATATATCTGTAACTTTGGAAACGCATTTTTGAATGTACATGTATGGGTATTTATGGTATTGAAAGAATACTTGGTGTGGAGTCAGCCTTTAGTGTCATTCGTTAGCAGTTACTTGTTGATTTTTGCGGTTTGTCTTAGAACATCTTGATGAAACCTTAGCAACGGAATGGAAAAAGAACTAACGAAAAAAGTCTTTTATCATATCGTTACTTCTGATCTTATGAGAATTTCCTGACAATTACCGACTATTTATCCCTATTAATTTTTTGTTACTTATGAGTTACAGACAGTAACTGTGTCTCCAGTCGAGGCAATCGGGCAACCTGTTCATTACTCACAAGCGAAAATGGTTGTGTTCACATATGATAATTTGGTCGTGCCTAACGTGAGATCAATGGCGCAGTGGTAAACGCTGTGGTTCAAGTCCCGGCAATGGCGAGGACATGCACTACTGACGAGCCCTAATGGGAGTGAAACTCGAGTCTAGTACTTCTGTTGTCCGAAAGGGGCCGACTGGAAAGCCTATGGCAATGCGAAAGCTGCGATCGGTTGTGGGTGGTGTTCAATCTCTATGACTTACACTTCATTGATCTGACTGAAAATCACCAAGTTATCAAGTTTCTCAATAAGGCGATATTAGCTCTGTAGAGACAGGGCTTATATCGGGTACGTTTAAAGAACAATTTTCATTTCGTCAGTTGAACGGCATTGACTAAATCCAAGGTGTGACTGCTGCTCAGGAGTTAGTTTAAATCCCCGGTCCAGCCAAGATTAAGCATTCTTGGTAGGTCATAATTTAGACAAACCAAGTCAGGAGATTTCAAATGAAGGTAAATCAACACATTGTCTAACGTATCCCGAAATGTAAGTTTTTAGTCTTCAAAACCTTTATACGCGTGACATTTGTGATGTCAAATAGTTGAGTTACAATGTTTGAATTGAAATGGAGCAGAAAATCTGGAGTTTAGTTATGCAAAAATATAACTGAAAAATGGTCGCTAGATATTTCACATCGTGTCTCTGCTGCAGAGGTTACCTAACTGACAATCTCTTTTAAAACCATCGTTAAGAAGAGATCAATTTGTAACTCATCATACAAAAAATCAACTTGATTAAGATGGTAGCAAATGATACTGGCCGGTTTAGGGTGTCACAAATGACCGGTTCGTATAACTGGGCGTAAAACCTCAACTTGAAGGCTACTTGCAAATCAATCAGCCACGTGACAGAATGTTCAAACCATTCTTGTGATGTTGAAACCAGCGAACTATGAAGTAATCCTGAAACACTGAGATGCAGTATGAGCGTCATACTGGTACGCCAAATCCAAACACAACATCAATAGCAGAATTACGACCAATCGTGGTGGAGTTCTCGTTTATTGTACCAAGTGGAAGCATTTTTGACGATGTATTTCGACATCAACCAAAAATGGTTCGTTATCTGGAACAGGCTTGCTCATGTCAGATTACGGTTTGCCAACCGAAAACGTATCAGAACATGATCATGCACGGTGACAGTCTGATTGAGGTGAAGTACAATGAAAATCCTGACGGACACACGGCATTTTTGCAATTCTTACAACGCATTGCACGGATGATGAAAGGATTGAATCGTCACGTACCGAACTATACTGTCGTAAACACGTCTTTCATTTAAACGTACTATTTTTGCTTATGACCAATTAGTTTGTTAGCTGTCGGTTACATTTATTTTCTAATCTTTGTCACCAAAACTAGAGAAATATACATTCCATATTCATATGAAACTTTTACGGTCAGCTGTTATTAACTTGAGGTCACTTGTGCACACTCCACTTCACCACAATCCGTAACTCATTTGTTGATAAATCAAACGAGTAGAGTTTGTCTTAATTACCGCATAGCTGAGCCTGGAAAACCGTAAAACTGGTCCATTGGACTCATTCATAATAAACGACCCATTAGTAAGGGGTTTCTTTACAACCAACAGAGTACCTAATCTACCATCCAGCAATTTGTGTAGACCGTCTGTCTCTGTCAGTTGCACTTTTAACCGGAAATCGAGATATATCTGCATATTTGTGTCATTTGTTGTTTAATCGGGCTTGGCCAACACTCGTCAATTGTGATCTCTGCAAAATTACTACAAAATACCCACATTCATTGCACTGTCTATGAACAGTTCATTATGATACTTCCTAAGAGTTCGTGAGAATTGCATGCAGGCAGCTTAACAACCTGATGAGGATGAATCGGCAATCCAGAGATCAGACCACAAAAAAATATTTCCTTCCAAATGTTTGTCTGAAAATGCAGCCTTGAGTTTGTTTTAATTCATTTCAATGAAAAACTCCAAATGGGCTGTTTTACACTAGATTTAGCTAACGATTATTATCAACAAAGGTGCGTTCGATGGCCAGTATCCCAGTGATCATTTCGATTCATTTATGTGTTAGTTAAACCAGTAGACTGGAAAACAGTGCACTTTTGTTGGTAACCCTAAAGAGAGTGAATGAATATCTTAATGTCTTTTGGTGCCGTCGGAAACAGTTTATTGTATTTCTGTAAGCGTATGTTGTACAACACCAGACATGGCACTTTACAGATGGATAAATCAATGCAAAATGTTAAGGGACACCATTGTTTTTGCTGCTCATTTGAATATAACGTGATGTAAAACTGTAACAGAATTTCTAATTTCCCGTGGCCTCGTCCATACGAGTAGCAATGAAACGAATTTCGTCATCCAACTAACTATTGTATGAAGTTGTTGGCATAATCAATCACGAACAACAGAAGTTACTTGGTCACAAAATTCGCTGTTCATGAGGCCACCATACATCATCCTCACAAACCGATTGATCTATCCAAGTTAAACCTGAGTACAATCGAGGTTTTAGTAATCATAAGTGTTCACAAGTCAATCATATCAACTTAATCATTCAATGGGGCGTGAGGTGATCTGTTTAAATGAATTTCAAATTGAACACTACTCACACTCGATTACAGTCTTCACAGTTAGATGAGCTGTCCGGCTTGTTCACTTCATAGGGAAGCACTGAACTTGAGTTACCTTCATATTAGAGATCAACAGTAGTACATATCCTCGTCTGAGCCTGGTATTGCACTCCGACCCTCGGGTTTATGAGACTAGCGTGTTAACAATACTGCCAGTAGCCTCATACTAGACATGACCGAACAATCATATCCAAACACTCAACCACAATGTTGTGTGGCCAGTGGTCAGGAGTTTGTCAGAGTGGGTGAAATTGAGGAACACAATCGATTGAGGCTATAAACGATTGAAGCTGTAAACGATCAGGCCAACCCAAATCATTCTCCTAATTGAAGACTTTGTCAGAATAGAAGAACCCTGTGATTTGATAACACGTACGGCTGTCCTAGAAGAACGATAATCGTTGAGAGTTTGTTATTCACATTTCGGTCATAGACGTTGATATTTTTAATATTGCACTCATTTATATATGATCAACCAAATGACAACCTCTTGTCGTTTTAGGCAGTCGAACATTATGGTCGCACCCTTGTCAACCACAGTAATGGTGTCACATAATGCATTCATGCATTCGACTTTGTCATTTTAGCTGAGTGAACTAACTGTCATATTTTCTGTTTCCTGTCGTCATACACGAGTAAGAAATGGTCTCACAAAAGTGGCTCACCGGTGACAGTCGAGTCAAACCCAGAGTCTGAAATCGTGTCGGTTTTCGTTATCCTCTAAGAACTACACAACCTCACTTGGGTTACTTCCACAGCCACTGGGCTGTCGGGTGCAGGCGCGGCACTCACCACAATCGGTTTAAAGTTAGAAGGTGTTTTCTTTGTGGGCGTACAGTGCATCGTTAGGGCACCATTCACACAGCCTTTTATTCGAGACATTCGGCAGATATTCATCTATGTTCTTGCCTCAGAATCGTGAACGCTGATCTATATGTGATCGTCACCACATTCTAGGCAAAATAAAACAAGGCTGGACTTTGTTTGTCCATCACATGTTTAGCCAGCGATTCTACACAGTCTTCGTAGACCTCGGGTCGTTCGCTTCTATAAATACCTCCACGGTGTTATTTTGGTCCTCATGCATAGATGACAAATATTTGAAAATGAGTTCTCGAGAAGTTTGAAGTACACCAAAGTCTTTTTGAACAAACTCAGCTGCGGTGCACAAAACAGTCATCTAACCACTGCCACCACACCTTCCGAAACATTCAGATCTACCTCATATTGCATCTGTTGTGTTGCATTCAGACAAGCTTTCATTTGTACTGCTGGTTTGTTTGATACATCTCCATTCTGGGTCTGCACGATCGGTTCACCAATTAGTTGAGTGACGTGGGCTCCAGCTACTAAGTGGGGTCGATCTAATCTTGTCTTAAATGTTGTCATAGCATTCTGAAAACCATGACATTAGTGGACCAAATAGGCCAAACTAGCCCGGAATCTAGTACAGCGTTTAACACAGCAAACTGGAAACTGCTAACACACAGCCAATATCCAATTGGATCTTCACTGAATCCAGCTACATCTCTTCTGAGGGATGAAATTCTCTCTCATCATGCTGACCATTTTTAGCTGTCCTTAACTCACTCTAAGAAACCCGCAGTAGGACTGGATTTTGCGAATCACCGTACTGCAGTATAACTTCACACCACTGCGTTGCTCTGTCGTTATCCATGTTTTTTAGCAGAAATATTAATGAAGTTAAAAAGCACATCTTCGGCTACATAGTGTTGTATGACAGGCAGTTTCGGTGTGAGTAGTATACTACTCATGAGTAGTATGTTACCCACAGGCAGCATTTTGGAACAAAAGAGCAAGCTCCGAACGCCAGAAAGACGATGGACAAGAATAGACTGTCGGAATAGTGTATAGGCACTATGGCAGAAGTTTCGCCAAGGAGAATGACAACGTACTACCATCCGATGTATGTGAGTGTATGTCTGACGTGCAGATGAGTGTACGTGTTTGTGGTTTGCTTTTTGATCATCATGGATGTCGGTTCTACGTTTTGTTTTCCTGCACGAGCAATCAACGAAATAGCCGCCCCTGTATCGACCAAACAATGCTCTATCTCTCCATCAACTTCAACCTTTGTATGTACGGCCCCCTTCTCAATCGCCCCCATTACTAGTTGACCCGCCCAACAAAAAGAACAATCATGTAACACTTTATTTTTGGACCTCTTAAATCGCCGGATTGGGCAATCCTTCTTCCAGTGTCCTTTCTTTCCACAGATGAAGCAACCTCCTAGTCGATCGTTCTGTCGTGATGATGTTCTCAAGGCAGCTACATCCGCTGCTAGTTGCTCCATTGTCTTGTGCATTTCCTCCAGCGTCTTCTTGTCCGTATTGCCGTTCACATCCACTGAGGCCACGGACATTACTGCCAACTCCCGCGTCGCCTTTGCAAGCTCATCAAGGTCCATCGGCCGGGCGACATGGGCAATACGGACTTGGTCGCGAACCGCTATCGGGAGGCCTTCAATGAACTGCTCCGTTAACAACTGCCGTCGTGATTCTTGATCCAATCCTGGCAAAGCCCTGTCCAACAGACCTTGCAGAGTGGCGGCAAACACGGATGGATCAGATCCTTGTCCAAGCCTGGCCGCCTTGAACCGCCGCATAGCCTCCTGGCGGTCGGCCGGGCTGTCGAACGCAGCCACCAGCGCCTCCTTCGCAGCGGCCCACTCCATCTTCACAGGGCCTCTTCGCGCTGCGTCCAGCACCGCCTTCGCCCTGCCCTTCACCAGCGTCCGCAGGGCAGCCAGCTTCCCACGGTCGGTCTTGACTCCGACCACTTCGGCCACGTCCTCGAAGTCCTCCAGGAACGTCCGGACGTCTCCAGCTTCGAACGGCTGCGGCCAAGGTATCTTCATCCTCCCGTTCGTCACGGCACCAGTTGTCGTGTCCGCAAAAGACGCTTGGCCAGAGAATTCATTTATTGAGCAAACTCCTGCATAGCTCATGTCAAAAAGCAAACCACAAACACGTACACTCATCTGCACGTCAGACATACACTCACATACATCGGATGGTAGTACGTTGTCATTCTCCTTGGCGAAACTTCTGCCATAGTGCGTATACACTATTCCGACAGTCTATTCTTGTCCATCGTCTTTCTGGCGTTCGGAGCTTGCTCTTTTGTTCCAAAATGCTGCCTGTGGGTAACATACTACTCATGAGTAGTATACTACTCACACCGAAACTGCCTGTCATACAACATAGGAGTCCGTGTTACCCCTTTTCTTTTTTGTTAAGATTGACCATCGAGCTCATACATTCTTAGAGTTTTTTTTCAGTTTGTTACTACGATGCGGACGTTGAGATGAATTCATCGAATTCATTAATGCCGAATTCTACCGTAGCCAGCCTACCATTCGCTACATTTCCGTCAACCCGCTCATTTCGAACATTTCCTGTAAAACAGCCCTTGTCATTTTCGTTGATCTCGCATAAACCTTTGGTCAACTTGTGTTAAAATAGCCGGAAACTCAGGTTACAAGCTCTGGTAGTCCAGACATGTGCATGGTTCGGGCTAGAGATATATTTATAACAGAATGGAGGCAGAATATATATACTTTTCTGTTCTCAGTCTTTTATGACATACGTATATTGATACCAAAGGTGGTTCTACGATCAGTAGTAAACAAGTGGAGTAAGCAAACATTTACAGCGGGGTATACAAATGTGCACCGAAAACACTTGATGAAGTTACTGCACTAACGATGGGTGATAATTTGCACTCAAGAACATCATATATGGGCGGCTTCTTCATGATTCAGAATCTGAGAGAGTATGCGAATGAACAGTTACTCAGCGTGTACTTGTAGATACATAGACAATGCGACGGTCCGTACAGTCAAATAACATACAAGTATGTTTCACGTCGCAAGCGAGTACATGTTTATTCAGAAAAATGTACCACTAGGGGAGTGTTACTTTTCTACGATCACCTACGTCGAACCATCCTGAAATAAACCATGTTAAAATAAACTACGCAAAGTTAGAAATACACACGCAACGTTTTCCTTACTGTTAAGAATTATCCAGTTAATTCAGGCTACAGGACAAATAACACATTGCCATGGCTCATATAAATAAATACGGTGCACTCCGATAAACGAAAGAATACTAAAATGAATAAAGTTGAATACGTTTCTACTGTTGGCGATAAATGTTGAATTGCTGAAAAGTGGAAGGGAAAATCAAACTGAGTTACGTTAACTTCCGAAGTGAAATAAACTACTGTGAATGTGCAAGTAGAGTAAAATGTATGTCCGAAATCATAATTCAGTATCAGGCTATCACAATTACTGGAACAAAATTGTGCGTGAGCCAGTGGTGGAAATTCCGACCTGTTAACCGGTCAGCGGAACAAAGACGACCATCCATTGCCGAAGCTAGATCGCCACATTCTCCAAGCTAAGTTAAAAGTGCAAACGTGAATTCAGTGTAACCATTATATACTGTTTCGGCTACATACCAATTTTTAATCGTGAGGATGAACCTCAGTGCTATTGGTTTAAAATTTATTTAGAAAAAACAGGCTGGTTGATTAACATGCTCTGTCGCCTAGACTTACGCGTGTATTCCTTCGTGGGTCTATTTTCTTCGACTGTGATAAAGTTGTGCAAAGCAAATGTTAGTCGATTTATGGTTGTTTCGTGATAGCGACAAATAATTTGACTGTTAGGTCACCGTAGAAAATTGGTGGTGATGCGACAAGAAAAATGTATTGGTATTGTTTGCCCGGACAAGTGTTTCGATCGGGTGATCTGATGGTTATTGAGAAGGCTGCCATCAGTTCAAATTGTACGCGCTGTGTACGTTGGATGAAGCTGGCACCCATAACCCTTAGTTCTACCTCCTGTCAACGATTCCAATCCATTACGTTAGCAAACAATGGTTGGGATCTACCTGGACAAAGTTGAAGGCATACAAGAATAGAGTGCCTATTTCTCCCTCACTCAGACACCGGCCATCCGTTTATAAGCTTACTGAATTCAATGATTGTAGATCAGTTTGCTGACTGGCTGCTTCATTGACCCTCATCCTTTTTGTTAGCTGCTGATTGGAAAGTTTACGCCATTGCCCTTGTTAACGCAGTTGAGTCACGGGACTGCTGTTAGACTGCTTGAACGTAATCATTTCAAGTTCGTATATTATTCCTCGTGGTCATTTGTTGTACAGTGTTCACTAGGATTCCATTACTGTTTCAATTCTGAATCGGTTGAAAGCTCTCAAGCACAGGCCACAACTGCATTCGGATGAAGGAACTATAGAATAACATTGTATGCACGTTCTTCCAACGAACTTTGAATGACGCACGTATAACCAACGACACCAAATACCAGAATAAAGTCAAGTCGCTGGAACTGTGGTACTATTCACATAAATAATATGAACATTTACAAGAAACAAACCTGACTTCGTTTGCGTTCGTGGTATAAGACACAATGGTTGGCCGCACTAGGCCATCAGTGGTGCAAAAGGCACCACTGGTACAAGCACAAGCGACCGATAGGCAACGACGAACCGACGAAATACGACCGGATCGGTCTGATGTATGTCTAAATACTCGGCCTTCGGCAGACCGTATTCGCACAAGTAGGAAGGGTTAGACTGGCAGATAACAATGAGAGTGTGGGCAGGTGAGTGATATTCAATGACTGAGAGGAGCGGGTTGGGGAAATTGGTACTTCTAGACGCGAGATGTCAGAATAATAATAATAATAATAATAATAATAATAATAATAATAATAATAATACCACGCGTCTAATTAGACGAGGTCACGGGGAAGAGTGCGACAGGGTCAATCGAGGGGAATTTTGGTCTCTAAAAAGTCCTACACAGTAATTACTTTACGACATATTTCCACAGAAGAAGTGAAAAATTTGAACTGATGGTCACGGGGAAACGGTGCAAATTTCCTGAGGTTAATGGACATGTGGTACAGCATTTATTGTGACTGATCATCAGTTAATTTCATGAAAGTGTGAAGCAGCCTCAACCGAGGTTACACTGGTTGATTATTATGGACAGCCAATTCTCACTCAAGTTTGACGACAGGAAACAGAAAATATGACAGTTAGTTCACTCAGCTAA
>LUCH01000349.1:218385-241873 GCA_013368495.1 Paragonimus heterotremus | reverse complement strand
CTTAGCGTTGATGTGCAACAAAACTATCTTCTGGATCGCACGACGTTGCCAACGGTGCACGGTACACAGGCCAAGGTTAATTCCATAGGTCTGCGCTCCCTCATACCCAGGACTGCATCACGATTTTCTGCGTTGCTCCAAAGTTTTCCAAAGCTTACAACTCCTTCGTACAACCCAATAAAAGTTAAGCACGAGGTAGCTCACCACATCAACACTGCAGGCCGTCGTACTACCGCTCGACCGCGTCGACTTCTGCCCACAAAGATGAAGGCTGCTAAAGCTGAATTTGATCACAAGTTGCAACCAGGTGTAGTGGATCTGAACGCTGTATACAATTCAGGAGTAAGTACGAAATCAAAAAGTGACAAAAAATGAAAATAACCGACTCACGGTAGTAAGTGAAGGTGCGTTGTTTAGAGTTCCACCACACGAAATGAAGTATCCAAATGATGCAAGCTGTCGTATAGTTCCCAAGTAACTTCAGAAGTCACAACGGAGATAATTCCGAAGACATGAATTTGGAATTGTGCTGAAACAAATGCAGATTCCGTTGGCCGTTAATTCTCCCAAAAATCTGTACCCGCAAGACACTGAACGCAGAGAGAAAACACGGGGCTCGCGACCTTGGAAGTGTTTTTTGTTAGTTGAATCAACTCACATGATTCAAACGAGTGTACATGTGAATTTGGAGAAGGTGAAAAATGTGAAAAATAACGAAAATTATGCTGCACAAAATGCTATACAAAACGCTACACAGGTATTGTCCGACCGTGAAACGGTTGTCGATCAGCCCCATTGCACATGGTTCCTAAGCGTCAGGCGACTGGCATCCGTGCGGCGACTTCCGTGCACTCAACAGCACCACAAACCCTGATCTTTACAAAATACCTCATATTCATGACTTTTCTCTTACTCTCGATAACAAAGTCGTATTTTTCAAAATTGAGCGCTCATCATCATATTGCCGTGGCCCCAGAACATATTGCAAAAACAGCAATCACAACCCCGTTTGGTCTTTTTGGGTTTCTCAGAATGCCATTTGGTCTACATAACGCTGCCCAGACTTTTCAACGTTTTATGGACGAAGTTACTCGAGGTTTTAATTTTGTTTATGTTTATCTTCATGATGTGTTGAGTGCTATTGAAGATCATCGTGAACAACAACACAGCTTACTATTCGAACGTTTTGTCCAATTTGGAATCACTATTAATCCCTCGAAGTGTGTCTTCGATGTTGATTGACCGGAATTTTTAGGACATATAGTCGATTCCAAGGGCATCCGACCGCTGGATACAAAAGTCAAAGCGTTACAAGATTTCTCCCTTCCCGATTCAACTAAAAGCTTTAACGTTTCATCGGTATGATCAACTGCTATCGTCCTTTCATACCGCACCGATCATGTACTCTACAACCGTAGACTTACCTCCTACGTGGATCAAAAAGGCGTTGTTTTCAGTGCCCACGCATTGCATGCTTTTAACACTGGCAAAAAACACTCACTGAAACCATTGCCTTGTTTCATTTCATTACCGACTCTAATATTCAGCTGCTTCTCTCAACCGGTGCTTCAGTAAACGCAGTGGGAGAAGTTCTCCAACAGCTTGTCAACGAGGAATTACAATCCCTCTTGTTATTCTCTCAAAAGCTGTCCCCTGCAAAAGCTAATTATAGTGCGTTTGGCGAAGGTCTACTCGCGATATACCTATTAATTTGGCATTTCCGGTGACTTCTAGAGGGTGTAGTGACCTGCAATCTTGTGGCTTCTCTAACGAACCCGACTGCAACCGTGTTTCCTGCTCGTTTGTTCTGTACGCATGATTCTGTGTACGCCTGCACCAGGACGCCTAATACGATCTAGGTGCCACATACTTCAGTCGTGCAACTAATTGCACGCAGTGAATGCTTGCCCTCTTTCTTAACGACCCATTTATTATTATTTCATTCTTCATGGTCGTTCAACTTGAACCTCTTCAAGCGTTGTTAAACGCACTCGAAGGTTCCGGACACTTTTCGCCAGGCGCGCTTTTGAGCGCCGCTGAGTAAGCTGCGACCCATCTCATGCTCCTCTTCTTCTTCCTCTTGGCTGCTGTCGTTGGTCCTACACTAGTCTAGAGCTAATTATTTATCGTATTTCCAAACATTACTGGGAATATGCAGTTTGTTTCTAAACCCCTCTGCGTTCTGCAGTTCGATGCCTGTTGGGACTGCGTTTCGATTGGTCTTCAAGAAATGCGTCCTAAATTGTTAATGGACGAGGGCCTAGCGCATACCCACTTGTCCACTACAAAGGTCGAGTGTTCACTATTCTGACGACTACGAATCACTTGTCTACACGCCCAAATGCTCACCGGACAAACATTCCCCCCATGAATTCGGTCATCTTGAGTTCATCGCCCAATTCGTAACGGATATCCATCACATTCCAGGGTCTGCCAGCGTCATCACCGACGTCTTTTTCAGGCTACATTTTGATGTGGTTTCAACTTCATCAGATAAGCCTGGAGAAACTGGCAGAAGCACAGCCGAACGACGAGGAGCTATCTCATCCAGAGACGTTCTGATCTCTCTGGCTGTCTAAGGTTCCCGTTCCTCACTCACATTCCACTGACCTGTACGACGTATCTACTCCCAATCCGCGACCGCTTGTTCCAATAACTTGTCGTGGACCCCTGTCCGACTTCCTACACTTGCTTTCACACCCCAGAGTACGCGCCATTATCAAACTCATTTCTCAACGCTACTTGTGGCCCAGCATGGACCTGGATATACACATTTGGGCAAAACCCTGTTCTCATTGCCAACGTAGCAAGATCCGTCGTCATGTTGTCTTCGCATCTTGCCATTTCCCCACGACGAATTCTCCTTTCTCTCACATCCATTTAGATATCGTTCGTCCTCTGCCTCCTTCCGATGGAAAAACTTTTCTGCTCACTTGGATTGATCGTTTCACTGGTTGTCTGGTGGTTATTCCCATGTCAGACACCACTAGTGTTACAGTTGCCAGGACGTGTCTGCTTCACTGGGTTGCTAACCTCACTGTACTTTCAGTTGTTACTAACGATAGAGGCGCGCAGTTCCAATGCCAGCTCTTCCGTGAGTTGACGTGTGTGTCTGGCTGCGAACACATCAAAACGACCGCATATAACCTCTCTTCGAATGCTTTAGTGGAACGTTTCCACCGACAACTAAAAGCATCAATAACCACCCAATCTTCAAAGCACAAATGAACGGGGTGCCTTCCACTTACCCTGACAAGCATCAGATCAACCACTGAGGGGGACCTTGGAGTCACTCCGGCAGAACTAGTCTGTAGATCAAGTCTGCAACCACCCGGTGAACTGTTCCAAGATTCACTTCACATAACCAATCCAATGAACTATGTACAAGACCTTCGGAGACATATGGAGGAAACTCGCTCAATCCCTACGCGGAAGCATACTTGGCCCAGTCGTATTCCCTGTGATTTACATATATGCACACGTGTGTTTGTCCGGTGCGATTAAGTAAAGCGTCCACTGTGACCCCCGTACTCTGGACCATTCAGAGTAATATCACGCGATGACAAGTATTTCACAATCGATCCAGCAGGGAAACGCGATACCGTCAACACTGAAGTATGTGGGTAGTGACTTTCTACAATCACCAAACAAATTAACACATCACTTTATAACAAATCCTCCTCTCCCTACTACTCAGGCGGTTCCCACAATCCCAGCGAGCACATCTCCTAACATCCAGTTACCGCTTGCGGACACCAACACATCCCCGCCACATTTAACCACTCGCACAGGTAGACATTAATTTACCTACTCGTTTCCGTTGAATCACCACGGTGTTGTTAATTTTGCTTTCTATCCGAGCATCAGCGCTTGCATGGATGCTCTGAGAGGGGAATACTGTGACATTTTCCTTATTCTGTACTTCATTCTGTTAACATTGCGTAACTGCTGCATCAGGTCACATTGTACATTTTTGTTTGGATTGAGTAAAACTTACAACACAACACGTTTCCAATAAACTCTACTACTGTTGCTTGTTGATTCTTCCTGCGACACCAGTAGTTGCCATCCAGTTTAAAACATCCTGTTTGTGAGATTAACTTTCACCTCTGTTACGTTACATCATCAGCTGCTCTTGTAACAATCCGAATACTTTCCAGCGTCAATGAACGTCTCATGAACATTGTCAATCTTTGGTGAATCCAGTCTTTGGCTTCATTCGTTATTTTTTGTATCAAGAATCATTGTAGTTTACACATCTCTTCCACTACAAGAAAGGTGGCTGTCTGGAAAAGTAAATACTGCAAATGCAATTGATGATAATCTTCCCACACCTGATCTAAATCCTACCCGTCAGTAGAACGACTGTAAGTCATGTGGTAACAAATATTCTCGATTGACTTGACGATTTCGTAACGCTAATTGTTACCGGTGTGACAAACTCGGACATGTAGTAGACAAGTGGCCGTAGTCGCAGACCTAGCCGATCGACCTACTATTGAGTGTCTATTTAGCGGCTAACGTTATTTGCTCAACAGTTTCACTGATAAAGCAATTCGGTTTCAGTGTTCGTAACCTTACGAACAGCAAAAATGAAGAGAACTTGTGTTACTTGTTTGCGACTCATTTGCAGTCAGCTTACTTTTGTTTAGTGACAGCATTTGACCATTATTTCGAGAGCGCGTCTTCAAAACAACCGGCCATTTGCAATGTGGTTTGTGCAGACGTCTTGTGCGGAAAGTTGCAGACGGTGGGTTTCCGTCCTATTAACGATTGTATGGTCGGAGTGAAGGATTGAGTGGTTCTGCTATTACTTTTACCATTTAGTCCGAAAATGTTTAATGTGACAGTAGCAGGAAATCCCCAAATTCCAATTCTGTCTAATGTTAATCCGGTGATAAACGGACTGCGTTTTGATGGTCACCCAGTTAGCATTGACTTACAAGCGTTTGATTTATTTGATCAGCGAAATATTCTCGTTGATTTTACTGAAGAGGCATATTGTCGTAATTGCAATATTAACGGAGATATTTCAGTTTCAGTTGGATTGGAAACGTCCGGCGGAGGTCGAAATGTTAATTGATGGATAAAGAACGCAAAAAACGAAATGACAAGAGAGAGGGCAGAAATGTCAATCATGATGTGTAGTTCTTGTTCTTCCATTACACGTTTGTTTCTCAAAACCGTCTGTTTGAGAGTTTTACAAATATATTGGTACCGCTGTGTGATTTCTTTGGGAGTTAGCTTGAAAATAAGACATGCCTGTTGGTCGGGGCCTTTATAATATAAGTCGGCCGGCTTTCGTAACGGAATAAGAGCCACGAAGTTATTTTCCGCCTACCGACTATCGGGTGGCCACCAGATGCACAGTTATCGCACTCGCTAGTCACACGAAAGTCGGCCAATAGCCACTCGATGGTCTGTCAATAGTCACTCAATAGTTTGTTATGGAAGGTATGCGCTAGACCCTCGTCCATCAGCAATTTAGGACACCTTTCTTGAAGACCAATCGAAACGCAGTCCCAACAGGCATCGAACTGCAGAACGCAGAGGGGTTTAGAAACAAACTGCATATTCCCAGTAATGTTTGGAAATACGATAAATAATTAGCTCTAGACTAGTGTAGGACCAACGACAGCAGCCAAGAGGAAGAAGAAGAGGAGCACGAGATGGGTCGCAGCTTACTCAGCGGCGCTCAAAAGCGCGCCTGGCGGAAAGTGTCTGGAACCTTCGAGTGCGTTAAACAACGATGGGATATGTGTAATATGCAACCTGGCCTTTTGTACTGATTGCCCGTTACACCTGCGAAGTAACAGTGGGAAAAGTTAGAAACACCGGGGGGCAACCTTCTTACGGCGTAGTGGGTTCCAAAAACAGTCCTGTAAAAAGAAATAACAAGAAACAAGCATGGGTCAAAGACCCGGCAAGCCATACACACGACTTGCGCAAGCTGAAACTAAAACAGCAGCAACACAGCAGCACCCCTGTTTACTCAATTAAATTCAACTTGCGCATGCTTGCTGGTTTGAATCGCACGTAACGTAGGTTCGGTTTGAACGACCTTGAAGAATGAGACAGTAAATGGGTCGGTGGGAAAAGGGAAAGCATCCGATGCATTAAGCTAGTATCAGGCCACCTATAGCAGGTGTAAACACAATCATACCAACAGAGCAGACGAGTGAAAAAACGCGATGGCAGGCGGGTTCGTTAGAGAAGCCACACGATCGCTGGTCACTGCAATTACATTCAGTTCGTTTGTCATAAGTCTAAGTCTTATTTTACGCATTCCAGTTGTGACGACGGTAACTTGAATTATGACTTTCAATCTGATATTCTCACTGTCGTTTCTATCAATTCCTTTGATTCAGCGCACCGTATAACACAGTCGTTTACTGTAAACGGCGGTCCCCAATATTTCTTCATTGTTGACACCGGTAGTACTAAATCTTTTATTTCTGTCGCTTGCGTGAAGCGGTTGGAACCTTCTGTTATCTCGAAATCTGCAAACATGTCTGTTAAGAGTATTACTAGATATGCCATACCTATTCTTGGCGGATGTGAACTTTCACTCACAGGTGTGCAGTGCGCAGCTTATTCACGTTCATTTTTTGCTACTAATTCTGGTCCGTCTATCATCGGTTTCCGGTTTAAAAAGATTTTGAAGCTCTCTCTTATATTGTCTGTTGAACCTTCTGAGACTGAAAGTTCCGTCTCTTAATCTGTTTCAGATTTTGGTTCAGTTACTGAAGGAGTATCTGCGATTGACCCGGCGCGGGCAAGAACTCCTGAACATGTGAAAAAGAAGCAACGTCACCACTACTGCCCGAACTTTCATTTGAACTGCGGAGAGTGTGGTGGTTGTCATGAAACCTATTTCGAATTACTGTTGTTGTCGGTTGTGAGCTGTACAATTGCGCTCGAGAGATAAATTACTGCTTTGCTTTGTTCGGCTGTTATTATTAATGCGTCGAAGCTAGCTCTAGGGCTGAGTTAAGTTGAGTACTTCAGTTCCGCATTTCTGGAATCGCCACACATTTTCATCAGTATAATATTAATGATAATCGCATCTCTTGGGTCAGCGGATTTTGTAGCACTGTTAAGAAGTTCCAGTTGGCACGTCGTGAAGGTACGTTTGTTGAGAAACCCATGATGGAAGTGGTTTAGAAAAATTCAACCAGGTGACATTTTATGATCCTTTCCAATGCCCTAGAACACATTTAGGTATGGTTGGTTTGACGATAACTGCTGACTTCTTGTCGTCGGCCACTCTTGCAGCGGGGGTTAAGCATGGAAATCTTACTCTGGGGAGGGAATAAAGTAGATGCTGAAGAAATTGTATAAAGATTGGGCAAAAGTTGGGGAATATTTTCCCGTCTGTGTTTTGGAGCAACAGGATGGACACCGTCAAGACCGGAATGTTGAAAAGGTTTCATTGTGGGCACTTGTCTGTATCATCAGTGGGAACCTATTTTGAAAAGCACATGTTTTTAAGGGCAGAAGTGGAGGTGATATGCTTTTTTCATCCCTGAAGATAGCAGCAAAGTATGGACTGAAGACCTCTCAGATTGTATCAGGATCATCGGTGTTAGTTTTGTCCTGTAGAGTTATTATTTAAATGATAAGGTCCTCTCCGTAGTTCCCGCGTCTCATCAACGTGGATGTCACGAAACTCGGGTGAGGGGAGGAGGAAGCACGACTTGTTGGGTGCACCTTTTTGTTGGAATTGCTACTGCCACAAGCTGCCTACTCGTACTGCCTGTGGCGCATTTTCATACAAACGTCTACTTCAACAAATTCCAAACGGCTAATGCAGCCTGGTTATCAAACCTTTGTTTTGGTGCTGTCGATCTACGTTTACCCCTTACAGGTGGACTGTTATACATCTGAATTTTTGGCTTCACTTACTTTCTGTTGCACTGTTATCACATGTGTTGTTTTGCTTGACGGTTTTCCCATGATCCGTCTATCTTGAGCCCCGCAACCTCGGTTTGTTTATTGTCGGGATCATCCGTTTCGTTGTCGTACCTCGACATCTTACTTCTATCAAACCCGTCTCCACGACTTTTTGCAAGAGTACAACCGACGTGCTAGTGGTCTAAAATTTCAGTGGATGCCCGTTAGGGGTCACAAGCGATTATTCAGTGTTCAACCTTTTGGTGTTGGAGCTAACAAGCAGCCAGCCAGACTCGTTCCGTTTTAATCATCCTGACTAATCTGCACAGCATACATGACTTTATCCTAACGGGCTTCGTTGCAAAACGTAGAATATTTCCGTGCAGTGTTTTCAGGGTTTCTTTGATCCAGTCACAAGACGTCTACCGAAATAAAGTCTAACAGCAGAGAAAAAGAATTCGGCGGAAGCGCCATCGAGCGACAGATTCATGTGTGGGTAGCTCCACTGTCTGGATGGACTGGATTTGAGTGACTGCATGATCACAACGTCAAAAATGTGCGGAAACCGTTACGTTAGTGAACATGGGAATTCTAATTTCCCGTACCCAGTTCTGCTAGGAGATATTCAGTACATATACCTCTGAGTTGGACGGAGTTTATGTTCATTCCGATCACGTTAGATGGATATATCTCGGATTGTGGAGCGCAACGTTTGCTGCCTCACACTGCGAGTGATGGGGGCAAGTAGCCCAACTGATGGATGAATACCATTTACAAGAAGCACGCTCGAACTCTGTTTACTCACGTGGTCCACCGATAATGTAGAACAAGCATTTGTCATATCTGAATAAGTTGGCGGGTTATTGCTAATATCCGGGAATTCGCCAGCTCCCAGAAAACACTGCATAACCAAAAACAACAAAGTTCACCTTTGAGTGACCTTTATATTGGCTATGGTCGTGCACTGTTCCGGTTTTCACAGTCTACCTAAGCTCTTGTGACGACTGTTGTTGTCATCCTGACTACACGTCTGAACTGTACTGTCTGGACTTTTGTCTGGTCCATTCCATTTGACCTTGCATGCCGCTAGCCACAAACTGTTTGGGAAAGTCTACTATCCCAAAAAGGGGTTTATTTTTCAAAACATCTTTGAGAAATAAATTGTGATTTTAAATTTTATCTCTTCGCACCACAACATGCGCACGTTTCTCCCGCGTCTCTGATTAGTCCATCTGCCTTTTAATGCATCAATTCAGGTGCCATTCTTCAAGGCTACTCAAAGATTATATATGTAGAGGCTGGTTTGTATGTCACTTTTGGTTTGAGAGTAAATACATTCTCGACTGAAGGTCAGGGTCTTCCGTGTTATTCTGGAGTTATCGGATGTTGTTAGGCTTTGTGCTGCTTTCCGTGATTCGTATAGTCGTGTGCTGGACATTTCTGATTGTCGTTGACTGGCGGGTTATGAAACAAGCCGTATAAATACGAACGGGATTATGGCCATGTGGCCTTCACTATGAGCGACAAAATGCAGCTCTGTTTGAAGGCCAGCCCTCTTCTTTGTGATCATGCGTGTGATGAGGTCGGAAATACATAACTGGTGTATTCAACTTAACTCAACCCTAGAGCTAGCTTCGACGCATTAATAATAACAGCCGAACAAAGCAAAGCAGTAATTTATCTCTCGAGCGCAATTGTACAGCTCACAACCGACAACAACAGTAATTCGAAATAGGTTTCATGACAACCACCACACTCTCCGCAGTTCAAATGAAAGTTCGGGCAGTAGTGGTGACGTTGCTTCTTTTTCACATGTTCAGGAGTTCTTGCCCGCGCCGGGTCAATCGCAGATACTCCTTCAGTAACTGAACCAAAATCTGAAACAGATTAAGAGACGGAACTTTCAGTCTCAGAAGGTTCAACAGACAATATAAGAGAGAGCTTCAAAATCTTTTTAAACCGGAAACCGATGATAGACGGACCAGAATTAGTAGCAAAAAATGAACGTGAATAAGCTGCGCACTGCACACCTGTGAGTGAAAGTTCACATCCGCCAAGAATAGGTATGGCATATCTAGTAATACTCTTAACAGACATGTTTGCAGATTTCGAGATAACAGAAGGTTCCAACCGCTTCACGCAAGCGACAGAAATAAAAGATTTAGTACTACCGGTGTCAACAATGAAGAAATATTGGGGACCGCCGTTTACAGTAAACGACTGTGTTATACGGTGCGCTGAATCAAAGGAATTGATAGAAACGACAGTGAGAATATCAGATTGAAAGTCATAATTCAAGTTACCGTCGTCACAACTGGAATGTGTAAAATAAGACACAACTATGGCAAACGGATTGAATGTACCCGATTTTACCACACCGGTGGTACTTAGCTTCACGAAATCGGTAAGACAGTCGAGAATGTTTGTTGCCACATGACTTACTATGGTTTTACTGACAGGTAGCATTTGGATCAGATGCAGTGTGATTATCATCAATTGCATTTGCAGTATTCACCTTCGAATCGTCTCACGTTCTTATAATAATAATAGCATATTTCTCAGCGCATTTGTGAGAAATCTGCACGGGTGTGCGCAATAATGACAAATAATTTCATACGGTACAGAGCAACTAATGGATATATAACAAGACAAACGTGAAATCTTTTGACAAATGAAGACGTAGTCAGAGGGAAAGTAGTCGCAGTTTACAACGTCCGATTTACACATAAGAAAAGAAGATAGTTCGTCTGTTCCACAGATACAGTTCAAAAAATTAAGTGCTGCATTAGTTTATCTTTCACAAGGTTGGGTAGAGAGGACGTTTCAACTATTTCAGGGTCACGCCGGGAAGTACGTGCAACTACGTCTTTAGGGTATTTCGCCGTTAGCTGACAAAACTTCAATCGGAAAAATGTTGAAATAATTCAGTTTGGACGATAGAGGACGGGACGATTCAAAATCCGGCAGAGAGTTAAGCAGACTCCTGCGTGGGACCTCGGTGGCTGCTCGAAAACGTCACAAAGTTGAAAATCTCACTAATCACTCAAGCCCCCAATCATCGCAAAAAATTTCCATGCATTATGGACGCCCGTGTGAATAAAAATGAGAGCGCAGTGTCATGTAATGTTGTATAAAACCATCGATTCATCTTTCACAGTAGGTTTGACATCCTGATACTGTTCGTATAGTGTTCTAGGTGATTGGAAAGTGGAATTCGGAAGCAGTAGGAGCTTCTGTTGTAGATCACGCAAATTTATTCCAGCAATCAAGCGGTCACGGAATTGAGTCTGTAATTTGTCTTTGAAATTACACCGAGCAGCTTGAGTCTGAATTTCGAGAATAAACCGTCTGATATCCTGATTTTCTTTTCTCACGAGCGTATTAAATTAAGCTCGTTCAGCTACTTCAAAATTTACAGGTTAGCCGTGTGAAAGTAGCAGTTTCTTTAAAGCTTCGTAAAATAGAGAAATTCGTGAAGGAGGAAATGACAAATTTTCCACCAAGCTGTGCGCATCTTTGCCAACTACAGTGAGGAAGTGAGTGGCTTTTTTCTCCGCTTTCAGCTCTTTGCCCGTGAGACACCATAGCTCGAAGCGTTCCGAATGGTCCTCGATTTCTCTCGACGAATTATGAATATTCAGAATTTCAAGTGGACAGGAATCCATCGTAGAAATTTACGGAAGTCCGCGACGTCAATTGTGATGATTAACTTAGCTCAACCCCAGTGCTAGCTTCGAGGCAGCCGAACTATGCAAAGCAGGTAGCTTATATCCCGAGCGCAACTGTACAGTTTATAGACAACAATGCAATAAAACAACAGTAATGAAAAATAAGTTTGGTGACAATCACCACAATGCGGTGGTCTCGGGTTTATGGGTTGAATGGAACGAGACCAACTGTCCGCGTGTATTCCGTACTCTGTTGTTCATCGCCGTTATTCATCGCGTTGCTGTCGGCCGTTTTATTGATCGTTGTCGCGTTTGTGTTTACGCGCCCATAGGTCATACAACCAGTCACAACATATTGGCGAACGAGGCTAGTGTTTTACAATTATGGTTGACGAATTTGTTGATGTGGAACGTCTCGCGCAACAGCTTTAGATTATCGGGGAGCACACTGATCGTTTATTTACTCCACACTTGACGACACCGGCGTTGGCACGTGGAAGGCAATCAGTTGAGTCTGTCACAAGCGGCATCACAGAGTTTCATTGCGATGTCTAGACTGGCCTGACATCTGACGCCTGGTTCAGACGGTACACAGGACGACCCATGGAAGGTCCGTCTCCTTCTACACACACTCGGTGCTGTTCATTACGAGGAGTATGTCAACTTCATCCTTCTAGAGAACCCATACAACCCCTTCGAGAAAACGGTCAACACGCTGCGGTCCGTCTTTGGTGATCATTCTTCCTTGTTCAACACAAGGTACCAGTGCATGAAACTGGCCAAGTCAGACGACGACGACGACTGCGTCACCTAGGCCGATGTGGTCAGCTACGAGTGCCAGCGCTTCAAGCTTGGTTCGCTCGCGGAGGATCAATTCAAATGTCTAATGTTCGTCTGCGGTCCTTACCCTCGAAAGACGCAGACCTCCTCACTAGCTTGCTGAACAAGGTCAAGCAAGATCCCACGACGACGCTTCAGATGCTCACCACTGATTACTGTCGCCTAACAAACCTAAAACACGACGCCGAAATGGCCCAACGCGGCTCTGGCGGCGTACACAAAGTAAGTCCCGGCTTATTCACACACGGTTTGGGCAAACTCTCATGCCATCTCGGCCCTGGTTCACTTCCCGCGGGACATGGCTAGCATCCACTGCCCTTATACGCCAAGAAGTCACCCCCGTCCCTGTACAGTCGCTGCGGCGCCTAACACTTCCATCGTGACTGTCCTCTCAGACGGCACCGTTGCTCCCGGTGTGGTCAACTGGGGCATAGAGGCGAATTTTGTCAATCTTAGCACATTAACAATGGTTCCTCTACCTCCAAGTCGCGGTACAACCCCAAGTTCAAATGGAGGCGCAGGTCCAAATTAGTTGGCAGGTCCCTGAGCCTGCTGACAATTTTTCCAGTCAACGTGCCGGGTTGACAAAAGTCCTTGTTGGTCATGTTATATGGATTCTTAGTTCAACTGCAGTTGGACACTGCGTCGGATATTACAACCATTTCGGTGAGTCTCTGGAGAATGCTCTGCCGACCTTTTATTCGACGGATGTCTCAATCAACCACCAACATCTAGAGCGGCCTTTTGCAGTTGACTGGTTGACTGCGGTGTTGCGTCTGATTTCAAAGCAAACGCATTACCGGCTCCTGCTGCGTTTCTGGTTCAAGCCGCAATTTGCTCGGGCTCGATTGGATAGGACAATTTGGCCTGCTCGATTTTCCAATTAGAACGATCTACATCCAAGTGCGGTTCCCTGTCGTGCCAAGCAATGCAACAGCTTACATTGTTTATCGGTTTTCGCCGGTGTTTCGGGAAATTCTGGGACGCCGCTCTCAGGCCCAAGCAATCCTGCATGTATTTACAGGAGTACAACCGGCCTTCCCTCTGAAATGACTGGTGCATTATGCGGCTTCGGCACTGATAGACGCAGGGCTCAAACGCGTCGAGAAACAGGGCGTTATTTTACCCATTTCACGTTCTGCTTCATTCACTTCAGTTACCATGGTCGAGAAGGGCAATGGCTCGATTCGTATCTGTGCCGATTTCTGAACTGGGCTCAGTTCTACTTTGAAATCAAAGTGCCATCCATTTCCGGCACCAGACGATCTGTACACAACCCTCAATGGCGGAACTTGTTTCACAAAACTGGATCTTGCTGACGCGTACCTACACATCAAGGTGGCACCCGAATCCCGTGAACTAGTCGCTATCAACACCCACCGCGAGTTAAAGGTCCAAAGATGACATCGAATAAGGAAAGCATACTAAGTTCATTGCTTTTGAATGCACGCTCACTAGTCGATAAGATGCATAGTTTTAGATCTGTTATCTTCATACAGAGTCCTTGCATTATTCTGGTCATTGAAGTTTGGTGTACCTATGAGACTTCAAACACACAACAGAACGCTATAGGCTATCAAGTTTTCTGTCAAAATCGCGGTACAGGACGTGGTGGTAGACGTTTGATTTACCTAAGGAGGCAATATTCTTCAACTATAATTGATGAGCCGTATCTTGACATGACTGACGACTCACTGTGGCTATCAATGTCAACTGAATCCTGTGAACTACTCTTAGGATGCGTCTACAGACCACCAGAAGCCACTCATGACGACATGACTAACCTTATTGATGGAATGAATTATATATCAACATTGCCTGCACAGCACAAAATAATTTGTAGAGATTTCAATATGCCCCATATATCTTGGACCTCCTTCACAGCCCCTGTAAATTAAACAGAGTTTCCCGCATGTTTCCAAATGGATGGTTGGCGCCAGCACGCTTTAGCACCTACCAGAGTGGACCACACTTTAGATCTCATTTTAACAACAGATATCTCTCCTGCAACAATATCCTTCCCAGAACATTTTTTAGGTAGGGAACACAACGTAATCAACTTCATTTTTGATCTAAAAGCTGTAAAAATGTCGGACACAATACGTTATCGCCAAATAAAATTCGTCCACTGGAACATGTTCACCACTCTATTAAGATCCTTGGAGTGGAACACATTCTTTCTGACCTCTGACCCTAGTATTACAACCGAAGTATTTAATGAACACTTCAGGTTTTGCATGAATGTCTTAGCCCCGGAAAGATCAAAACGCCGTAATGTGTGTGGTAAAAGCAGGATCCTCACTCCGGAAGAGCAGTGCAAGCTCAAAAGTCTGAAGTCACGGCACGGAAAACACATGATATTTTCCTTATTGTTTAAATGCGTAAAATGTTTGACACCATAGAATATAGGACCAAAATGCTTCACTTAACTGAGGAAAAACTTGCGTTTGATAGCAAAGAGAAGAGCTTTGAGTTGATGCAGCCATTGAAACGCCGAAACTGTACAAGAGACCCTATTATTTCAATAGTTACACCACAGAACAAAACCACTGTGGATGATCCTGCAACAACCTGCGAGGCCTTCAATTTGCATTTTGCTGCTTCCTTCAACATTGAAGAAAATATATTGCCTCCATATCCTCTTATAAAAACAAATACGCTCCAAAGCCACATTTCTGTTGATGGGATAAAAATACGCCCTCAGCTGGCTACTATCGAACCTTCTCATCTTCCTGGTCCAGAGGGTATACACCCTGTTACTCTCAAACACGGAGAGGATGACGTTCCTCTCCTTTTGCTTAATACTTATACACTCTCTCTATTATTAGGCTCCATTTCTCTCCCGTAGAAAAATTCTATAATTTTACCTTGTTACAGAGTTGGCTCGCGACAGGAAATCAAAAATTATCGTTCCATTAACCATACTTCATTTTGCTCTAGAGTGTTGGAAATGGTTAATAATTGTCAAATGGTTGAATTTTTGTTATCACAAAATCTCATAAGCCACTCCCAGCATGGGTTCCTCGGCAAACGTCCGAGCGTGATGTGCCAGCTGAATTTCTTTAACCATGTTACAAAATCTGCTGATTCAGGGAATGCAATTAACATCATACATTTCGATGTGCAAACAGCTTTTGATCCTGTGCCTCATCAGCGCTTTCTAATAAAAATGGCATCTTTCGGTATACGTGACCCATTTCTCAGCCGGTTTGCCTCATACCTTGTGGACCGCATACAAACGGTGAAAATAAGAGATAACAACTGAACGCC
Source organism: Paragonimus heterotremus (assembly GCA_013368495.1). Classification (NCBI taxonomy): domain Eukaryota; kingdom Metazoa; phylum Platyhelminthes; class Trematoda; order Plagiorchiida; family Troglotrematidae; genus Paragonimus; species Paragonimus heterotremus. The sequence goes on along the minus strand of LUCH01000349.1, from coordinate 226,202 downwards.
CAGACCAGTCACCAGTGGGGTGATTCAAGGAAGCGTCCTGGGGCCGTTACTCATTTCTTTTTATACAAATGATACATGTAAAGTTATCAGGCATGGCAAACTATTCCTATTCGCTGATGACATCAAACTCGTCTATACTTTTCCTCCTGGCGATCTCAATTCTTCTTTAGAAAACATACGGGAAGCCATCATGTCATTAGAGTCTTTGTGTCAAACCTGGCTGATGAAATTCTCAGCCGATGAATCTACCATCGTCGCACACGGTTGCCATTCACCTGAGGACTTTATAAAGCTGGATGGTCATGGTATTTCTACTGCCAACTCGGTCCGCGACCTAGGTATACGTTACTGGAACTCATTCAATTTTGCTTAACATTTATCTTTTCTAATAGCTAAGACTAGACGAACGATCGGATATATTAAGCACTCATTCTTCCTCCCTGCAGTTCGACTGCACCTTTATAAGCTGTGCATACCACCCCAACTTGAGTACTGCACTTTCATATATAGTCACTTGCGCAAGTCTGATAGGCCAGCTCTGGAAAGTCTCCAGCGTGCATTTACGAAAGGTTCAGTGGGTTATCCGTCTTATCTGAACTACAGAGGACACTACCGGACGCCTGAACTGGATCCCCTTTGGCTATGGCGTCTCAAGCTGAACCCTGCACTGATGTATAACCTGATTTATGGCAACAAATTTACTGTTAAACTCGCGATTCGCCTTCAGCATAGCTCAAAATACAACATCAGGAACAAAGATTTCACTCTGACAGCTCTTAAATCCCGTAAAAACTTCGCTCAGATTTTTCTTAGTGAAATATACCTACATTTGGAACAAACTCCCACATGCAATTAGAGCCAGTTATAATATACATCAATTCAAACGAGGCTTAGAAACTTTCCTGACATTAAAGAACGTCATGTCGATTTTCAAGCTCTGCCTGCCTGAAGACGATGTCTTTGAAAACGGACCTAATAACATCTAAACATCTTGTCTAATCTAACAATATCTGAGGGTAAACCTATATCACATGATACAACGCCATAACACTTCGAACTGATCAAAGCTATCAGCTCCACAATTCTAAGAATTTCTGAATGTCGAAGCATATTATTTATCTAGCAGGATAGATAGTGTACACAGTTATGTCCAAAACTTGTAACTGAACATCAAAACGATAGCCAACACACGGTAACTTTATAACATCCTTGTTAGTGGTAACCGAACGTTCCTGACACACTATCACTCCACACTTGATGATTATCCGTTGTGTGTAGTTATCAACTACTATGCAACAGCTATGTACGCTAAAACCGTTCGGAAAAGATATATAATCCAGCCTGTTCTCCTCGTATGACTGCATACATATCTGTGCTCCCTTCCAAATAGACCACCTGGCAATCTTCCCGTGTTGCTAGACATCTTTTCCATTCTACATATCAGCCGTGTATACTAAATCGACATCGGAATTCGGTTGTGGTCATATATTACGGAAAGCTGTGGATCGATCTCTTCGTGTTATACAGCACGAATTGTTTGCTAGAGATTGATCTTATTAACTAACACAAAATTATGTTTTCACAAAAGGAAAATATCATATTCCATTATTTGTCATACTTCACATGATCATTTCAGGTTTTTCCGTTTATCACGTGAGTTCGCTTTTCATTCTTTATTCCACAATAAATTCTAACTCGAGACAACATTCCGCAACGTCCGGACAATAAAAATCCCGTACTGATTAGACAATTCGCGAGGTCAGTGAAATTCCATCGATTTTAAGGAAATAACGAAGTCCAGCTTAGAAGTTCGTCCATTTCTCCGAAACATTGGGACCATCCCACTTTCCTTCCTCTTCACAAAAGTTTTTACATAATTTTCTGGAACAGTCCACATTATATGCTGGAAAAATTCTTTGACTGTTCATTTTCTCCACCTTGAAAAACCTTTTTTTCTGATGTGACCGACCATAAGGCCAACGTTAACTTTGTGAAGCAAGCATTGATGTAACTACTCAGCACTGTTTTGTCGAACATTGAAAATTTCAAAAACTATCGTTTTAGAAGTAAGTGAGCCAACTGCTTCTTCATGAAATAGAACTCCTCTCTCTTACTATGTCTGTTTTGCCACTTTATTTTCATGATTGTTGTATTGTACAGTTGACGATTATGTGCACGTTATGTTTCACGGTACGATGGTCATGGTGATCACGCTCATCTGAGCGTGTTTCTTACAGATGCGTTGAGAAATATGCCATTATTATTATTATTATTATTATTATTATTATTATTATTATTATTATTATTATTATTATTCCGGATCACTTACGTCTGCTGAGAGGAACTACGGCCAGATAGACAAAGAGGCCTTTGCATTATTGGTGGCGGTGAAATGTTTCCACAAGCTGATTTATGGTCCACCGGTTACCTTATTAACCGACCACAAGCCACTGTTATTAATCTTCCGTTCAACGAAGAGCATACAGAAGCCTTCCGCCAACCAACTTAAACTCTGTGCCACAATTTTGTTCGGCTATGGCTTTCGAGTCTAGCAGTGGAAGACAGAGAACTTTGGGCAGGCCGGTGCTCCATCCCGCCTCATCAACAATCATAGACTTGCCGGGGGGTGGTGATCGCCACGGTGTCTATTAAGCCATACACTACGCGATAGTTATCAGATGTCGTCCGCGCCCTTCCGGTCACCGCAGCTGACATTATGTGGGCCACAAGGGAAGATCAAGTCCTCCGCCAAGTCGTTTAGTATACCCAAGTTCGTTGGCCTACCACGAGTATGACAGAAGATCTACAACAGCTACATCAAGACCGTGAGTCTCTCTCGTTGGTTGGAGACTGCCTGATGCTTGGAAGTCGTGTTGTGGTTCCAGCTGGTCTTCGTTCGTTGGTTCCCTTACAGTTTCACGTCAGTCAGCCAGGCACCAGCCGAATGAAAGCAGTAGACCGCAACTATGCTTAGTGGCCTGGTATGGATCGTCAATATGAGGACATGGTAAAACATGCATCCAGTCGCCAGCAAGCTGCCAGAAACCCAACCCGCCAGACACTGAACGATATTCTGGCCCCATAAAATCAAAACGTGTTGACTGATGTGTACAACGTAGAATCCTCCCTGCAAAAGAGACTGACGAACTTAACTCACCTAAGTCGATACACGGAAGAACATTGGATTTCTCCGTAGTAATGCAACTGAGCAGTGTGTTTGAATACGTAGAAGTGCATTATGCAAACGAGGAAAACCTAGTACTTAGCAGTGAAAAGGGGGGTATGAAACTTATGCAACAGATGAGACTGAGAATTTTATGAGGGACCCTTCTATAAAAGTTATAACTTTCGAAGATAAAACGGTGGTCGATGGCCCTGCTAGAATAGGTGAAATCTTTAACCCACATTTAGCTACTGTGTCCAGCGTGGAGATCACAGTATTACCCGTTACTCCGTCGAAAACAACTAAAGTTCTGTGCAATGTTCCGACTGACGTTAGAATTATCTGCTCACATTTAGCTACTTTTCAACCCAAAACTCATCCTCGATCTGATGGTATCTCACCAGTCGCTATCATGCAGGGAGGGGAGAGGGTACCCACCCTTTAACTTAATTTGTTCACGTTACCACTTTAGCCCTTCACCTTCCCTCCCCAGTAGAAAAAGTCAATCATAATGCCTCGCCACAAAAGTGGCCCAAGACAAGAAGTTGATAACTATCGTCCAATCCTTCACACATCAATTTGCTCAAGAACGTTTGAAAGGCTAGTGGAAGCGCCCATTATGGAATCCTCAACGTCACAAAACCTTATAAACCTTCCGCAGCACAGTTTCCTTGGAAAGCGCTCTTGTATGACATGTCAATTAGAAATCTTAAACCATAGATTGGTGTCTGCCGACGCAGGAAATACGGTAATTATCATACTCCTTGACATGAAAAAGGCTTTTGATCGTGTGCTCCACAAGTACCTGTTATTCAAAATAGCACCCCTTGGCATACAAGACCCCTGGTACAGCTGGATGTCATCATATCTTGAACGCCGAGCGCAAACTGTCAAAATCGGACAGAACTGATCAATTCCAACACGGGTTACTGCTGGAGTGATTCAAGGAAGCGTTCTTGGACCAACGCTCTTCCTCATGCATATAAATGACGTATGCGGTGTTATTAAACATGGCGAACCCTTTCTGTTTGTTGACGATATCAAAATCGTTTACACCTTTCGACAGCCCAGCAACCTCGTCCCGTGTCTACTAAATATACGACAGGACCGGGGATCACTCGAGTTGTGATGCAAGACATGGTTTATGACATTCTTAGCAAACAACTCGAACATTATCAATCATGGTTGTCAAATACCAAATGTGCTCGTCTCACTAGATGGTCATCATATCAATGCCGCCAAATCCGTTCGAGATCGGGGAATATGGTAATCAGACTCCTTCAATTTCTGAACAAGTATGCTTTCAGGCGGCATAAACCTAAAGGACAATAGGCTGTATCAAAAAGACGTTCGGTCTACCAGATGCGATGGTGACTTTTTACAAAATATGTGCATGACCCCAACTTGAATATTGCACCACCATCTACTGTCACATACCCAAAACTGGCAAGCTTACGTGAGAACATATTCAGCGGTAATTTGCCAAGAGCTTATTAGGACATTACTCCTCTTTCACCTAAAATGTGCGCTCTCAAAACTCGGTATTGATTCACTTTGGCTACGAAAAATAAAGTTGAACCTTACACTCCTGTATAAACTGATACACTCGGACGCCATCACTGCAGCGTACACCGTTCAGTTTCAACACAGCTTTCCATGTCGTCTAAGAAATAAATGTTTCACTTCGCGAACCTGTTGCCTCGGAGGAAGATACAAGCCAAATTCTTCATTGTAAAATATTCCTATATTTGGAATAGACTTCCGAGCAAAATCAAAGCCAGTCAAACACAGCTTTTTAGGAGAGCTTGGCTGGTTAGCTTACCTTAACAAATACAATGTCGAACTTCGAACATTGTGTATCTTCTGATGACCTCTTTGAATGTGGTGCGGAGAACACTCAGTCGTCAGCTGTGCATAAGGTATGTACGCGTTCTTACTACCAAGCTCCCATCTAAGACAGCTTGCCTGGAACTGTTTATTGCGTCTTCGCCGTTCACTCACACCCCACCTGGCATTTGATTCATTGCGTACTCACGAAACCGAATCATTTTATTCATGTGTGTCACCGTACACGCATTTCTCAAACTGTTAGACAATATAAAACTGAAGCATATAGTAAATTTGGCAGAAATGATTTATATAGAGTTGCATTTAGAACAAAAAGCAAAAGAAACAAGCAGGATTATATCTCACATATACACCTTTCCCATATATCACGTAATAACCTGCTCACCCTGGTAGGCCATCAGATTATAATTTCTGGTAGCCGGTATTGACGGTTTGTGTGGCTGACACACATAACCTTTCCACAGAAAACTGTGTACCGCAAATAAGCGGCCATATTAAATTCTGTGGTTTTACTTGGAACAAGCACAGAAAGAAAGGAAAACAAGATCACAACGCAGGTACACCCTTTTTCGCAACCACCTTTTCATCCTGGTAAGTCATATGGCTATAATCAGTGATAGCAGTTATTGATGGTTTACTCGACTAGAATACAAAAACTCTCCGTTTAAGTAAGAGACGAGGCTTAAAGTATTTCAAGGTCAAGTGTAGTATCCACAATTCATTAATATATTTCATAATTTATTTTGGTACATTTTTGAATATGCCGTTCTGTTACCCTCAGCTGCACACTTTTTTGAAGCCATCACCATCACTTTCTGAACTGAATCATCAACACGCATAAATGGTAGTTGCAGCGCATCGTATCTATCTTTTCCATTCGTGCGAATTTTTGGACTAGTAAAATGATTTGACGGTGCAGTATGTTAACTCCGCTTATCAGCTGATCTATCGATACTCAACATTCCAAATCCCGCACCGCGTGTGAAGTTATCCATCGGTCGCCTAACGAACCTCATCTCTGGTGTTGTCTTTCTCTCTTGTGGTGGTCTATTCAATCCGGTGGACATTGACCCATCAGTGACTCGTTCCTACTTTACTGATACGTCTCCTGTTTAAATCGTACGTTTACCTTTTGAGCCCATCCGTTACCGTTACAAACCTTCTTTGGTATTAACATAATTTAGTTATTTTCATCATTCGATTGATTCAGCCACTACATAATTGGTGAGCTCGCCTACATTTTCCGAACAGTTCTTTATTTATTTTTTTATATACTGGCAATGCTTAACGGCACTTTAAACATTGACATCAACGCCGAACACGGTTTCGATTTAAAATTGCCCAAATACGGTGCCCAAAATCTTCGACTGTCTCGCCACTAGACTGAGGCTGTCTTTACTGCCAGACGGATAACTTCAGGTAGAACAAGGTTCTCATACGTGGTACAATCTCCTCCCTTTGATCTCGCGGCAGAAGTAGATCTATTGATGTCAGTCCAGTCCGATTTCCCCCATACCATTTTAAAAGACGCCATCATAAAACGAATCGGGGAGTCGAATGCTAAACTGATAACTGGCTTGTTTTACTCAATTAAGCTAGGCGACTGATCCCTATCCCAACTGTTATTATATAGAAGAGGCCATTCGGGCTCTCGAAAGCCCGATCCATCAACATTATCTGTTGTTCGCACGTTTTGGTTGGCTGTTGTCCATTACAACTGATCGCAGTACGCATTCCAATCAGCCCTCATTTCACAACTGACTAAACGGTTAGGCGTGCATTTAACACGTACCATAGCATATCACCCACAAGCAAGTGGATTACTGGAGCGTTTTCGTCGTCATCTCAAAGCTTCATTGCGTGTTCATGAGCGAAGGGACTACTTGGTATTCACAATTACGTCGAAGATGACTGTTCCATCCGAGCATCTTTAGTCTACGGTCGTCCTCTAAACCCTCCAGCTGACTTCTTTCGGTCGCCAAGCAAAGCTGTTGTCTACGCCCAGGGCTACGCAAACAGACCAGCCAATCATATGTGCTGCGTGAAATCGACAGAACGTAAATATCTCTGTAATCCGTCAGTTAATAAATTTTCTTTTGCCACCAATATTGTTGTAATTTTGTGTAACTTTGCGGTTTATTAAATTCTAGAATTCTGTAGCTACGGCATCAATTTGTTTTAATCGTTTGAAGAAGTTAGCTAAGAATGTGCGGCAGTTCCGTGGCATGTGGATTGATGAAAATGATAACCAAAAGCTTCATACCATGTCATTTCGGAAAATTGATGGTGGAATACAATGGAAAAATATATCATACATGTGGAAAAATATGGTTTTACTAAAATTTGAATGTGATAAAGCAGAAAAACGTTATAATATTTCCGTCGAATGAAACATTGTTAAAACATGGCGACTAAGCTAGTCGCAAGGCAATTACCTGTTTTTTCGAGATTCGGTTCGAAGGTCGTTCAAAATGCACAACGGTCATTTTGGCGCGAATCCTCGTTTTTTAAATAATTTTGGAAATTTTAAAATTAAATTTTTAGTCAAAGTACCTACAATATATCAATGGTAAATAAACAGCATTGATGGGGAAGTTGAAATACACCGATCAAGTCCCAAAAGTATTTGTTCGGTGACGGAAAATGTTTCCATCATTTTGGCGTTAATTAGCCTTTGTAAGCCTGGTAAATGTGGTCGTCGCAATTTTCAAGACGAAATTGGTCATCCTATGATTCGAGAGCGCTTAACGTTGCGGCGTTTTGAAGATATGGCCCAGACGGAAATATACGACCACACGAAGTTTGC